>OY754974.1:24510311-24683516 GCA_963576475.1 Molanna angustata
GTCTTATGCAGAAATCATTGTACACATTCAAGAGCCATGGTTACAACACGCACCCCTGTATAATTTTGTTATATGTTTATTGGGAACTATGTTGTAACTGTGTCATTGACACAAACACATGCTTCGCTGTTCTCATATATATTGATGGAATAGCGCGTATCAGCTTGCTCTACACTCCGTACACCGATAGTATATCTCATGTTTTTTCTCTGACAACTTTATCATCTGCTTTTTCTAGGTCTATAAAGGCACAGAAAAGTTTCTGATTTTTATCCAGAACCTTTTCTGTTACCTTTCGTACTCATTGATTCAAAATCCTTGCATACATCTTACCAACTGAGCTTAGCAAACTTATGGCTCTCAATTTTTGCAGTTGAGCTTCGATCTTTTTCCTTTATAAAAAAGGACCACGACTAGATTCCTCCAGTGTGAATGAATGCGTCCTGCTTCCCAACTTTATTGGAAAGGGAGAGAAACCACTCCAACGTCTATTTGCCGCCATGTTTTATAACTTCAGTTGATACACTGTCATACCCGGCTACTTTTCCCGCTTTCGCGTGTTTCTCTGCTTTAAACACTTATAGTGACTTTCACCAACGTTACCTAAACTGTCACATAACTGGGTATCACCTAAGCTTAGGTAGCCCCTAACGGATCGTTTGTTTTTCACCAGTCTTAGCATCTTAGGTATCTCTTATGTAGGTGGTGAAACGAAAATTCACGTTAGGTACTACATAAGAATTTTTAGGTAGCACCTAAGAGTTAGGGGGCGTTGGTGAAAGTCACCATTAGTCTTCCGTCATCCAACTGTCGATTTGTTCAGGAGAACTTTGTTCTCTTAACATATCGACAATGTATCAAGCCAGAATACGCGAGAATTGTATGGAGAGGTCTACTTTTTTCACGGCTTTTCCAACTTTGAAGTCAAAAAACACCAACTTAGAGGCTTCGCAGCATATATGTTCCATACACGGATTTACTCAGAATTCGGAGTAGAACATTTCGTGTGTCTGTGTGTGTGTGTGTCTGTGTGTCTGTGTGTCCGTCCCCCCCTTATAACTTTTGATCCGCTCAATTTACAGAGCCTAAAATTTCAGAATATATAAACAGTTACAGGCCTACAAAACTTTTATACTCGGAATTTTGAATTTTTGTTTCAGTCAGGGGTTATCAATTTTTGAATTTTTATTTTATTTTTCCATATATCTCAGAAACCATAAACGGTAGAACGCTGAAAATTGGTACAAACATAGACAAATACAAAATCTCAAATTAATTTTTTCAAAAAAATTCCAGGGTTTCTCAAACATTTTTTATTAAGAAAAATATTTTTTTTATGATAAATTTATGAGTTTAACTGCCTATATTTCCAAAACTTTTACAATTATCGAAAAAAGCCGAAACACCCCAACTAGATAATTTAATTTTCTATAAAAAATATTAACATTGTAGTAGAAGATCTCAATTTTTTTTTAACAATTTTTTTAAAAATTGAATTTAGTGACGACATCGCTTCATACATTTTGTATGGCAGTCGCCTATACACAATATGTAAGAAGACTTAATAGTTTGATACTTCATCTCCAAACATACATACATACCATTATGCTATTTGCATATTCTGGGTAGGAAAAAGGATCTTCCTCCATACTATCCTATCTTGACATACATACCTACATATGTTGTATAGAAAACAAAATATCTGAAAATATTCAATAATTTGTATCTATGGGTTTATAGTTTGGTACATATTCTTCAACTATACATACTATCGCTATCGACAGTTGGATCTCATGTGTTACATGCAACTAGTTTTATATTTTTCATCTTAGCTTATATGCCATGCTGTTCTCTAACTCACGCTCTCACTTATACCGCTATTGTACAGCTCCTTGAAATGTTCTTTCCGTTGTTCTTTCACGCCGTGTTCATCCATAGTTATATTTCCATCGTTATCATTAATTCAAATAAATCCTATCATTAATATAATGTATGAGTATTTGTTCTTTTGTATAAATATAATATTGGAACATATTTAATTCCGCAGTTACTCGTTTTATTTACACATAATTGTATAACATCTACAGAGGTTGTGTAAATACTACACCATACTTTGTGGATGTCGCCTACAATTCTGTAGTATCCACCTACGCAAAGAGTATTTATTTACCTTTACATAATAATTATTACTAATTCCTTTCTTCTGTTCCTTTTTGACTCGTGTTCTTAATAAAAAAAAACTGATAATTAACTATTTATACTTCTCTCTTACGTAACGTTTAAATAGGCTTTTGAAGAAACAACTCACATTGATATTTAGTACCTCATATAAAATATAGAATTTGTATTTGTAAATTGTTTTTTTTTTACCACACATTCTTGAGTCTATTTTTTTTCTCAAATTATTACTATATTTGTGTATATTGTGAAAAATAAATCATGTTTTGATTTTTATTGAAAATCGGATCGGCCATTTTTTTTTTACTCAATGGTTAACTTAATACACCCCCTTTAGTAATTTAAAAAAAAATTATATATAGTTTAATTTTAATTATTTAAGAAGAAAAAAATATTTAAGAGAGAAAAGAATAATAATAATTGTAGGAGGGTATTAAGTTGTTTTACACAATACAGTTAGTAATTGTTGGTGAGAGTTGTGGAGGAATAAAACACATAATAGGTTATTTTAAATATGACCAGGGGTCATGTATATTGAAAAAAAAATTAAAATGTGTTAGTAAACTTAAAGCTAAGTACACAAAAAAATGAAAGCAGTAAAAAAAGGAAATATTGAGACGTCGGTGCTTTGTGTAGTGGGTGCGTGTTAAGGCGAGTGATTTTGTTTGGTGCTGAGATGAGGCGCTGGTCGAGCGACGTCGGCTTGGCAGATGGTGCAAGCGGCTTTGGCTCGCGTGGCAGGATGTTGAGGCGAGAGACGAGCGGCTTTGGCTCGTGTTGTGGTGAGGCGATGAGATACGAGCGGCTTTGGCTCGTCGTGGATGCAGCAGACTCGCAGGCAGGGGTTGCTGACATCGTGGAGGACGTCGGATTGGAGCAGGGGCTCCGTGAAGCTGGACTGGCGAGGAGGCAGTCGCTGTAAGCTTCGCCGGGACGTCCAGAGACATTCAGTTGTCTCAGTGGAGCGCTGGACTCTAAGGCAGGAGTCGCTGGGCTCTGGATGAGGAGTCTAGCGGCCGTGAAATATACCTATGCAAGGTAGAGGCGCGCTAGGGATCCGAAAGTAGGTATCGCCGGTTGTGTTGCTCGATTGCTCTGCCCGTGGTGTGAATGTTGACGTCGCGACGCGTCGTAATTATGGTGTCTACTTTTTAAAACAATGTAAGAAAATTAAGACGAAAAAAATAACACTGATAGTGTGCGCTGTATATTTAAATTGTCTTTAATACTTTTAACTTAGGCAGGTAGGAGACATCTGCCGAGGCACAGATGCCCGTCCGTCACTTGCTACACAAACTGAATTTAATTTTTTTTTGAACAAGGCGATGAGAACTATTCATATGTCTGTGGACTGACTCCACTGGTGGACTCCAGTTTACCGACTCATGACTGACTCATTACTGACTGTCTTCAACTCTCGAAACGTCTTCCTATCGAATTTTGTAGGAGGTGGTCAGAGCCTCGATCATTGGTCACTACGAGTAGGCTGTCCTAAGGACACCATTGTTTGTCCTTTATTGTCCTCGAGATAACAACCAATTACGATCTTGGTTGGGGCGTGTTAAGTATGAAATACCATGTGTTTAGAAAGTGAGCTCGGCCGGGCAATATATCTTATTACTAGACGTTTTGGAGACTTGTAAAAAAATGTGAATTGGTTGTCTTCCGTTTCAAATATTAGGTATGTTCTTTTGTTGCATTTTAAGACAAAGAAGGATGCACATGTTGGCTATATATTTAGAAAGAATGGTGCTTAATGGATTTGCAGTTGTTACATGACTATAGAAATGCAATAAATCAGGAGATCTATTCAGTTGGACATTTTAAAATATAAATGAAATGCATTCTATAGTTTTGAAAGAATTATTTCGACATAATGTGAGCAGTAAATTATTATCTTGGCCCTAAGAAAAAAATAAAAACCCACTGCGAACATTTTATAAGCAGGTATTATTGCGTAAGAATTAATACAAATAATTCGAACGCAACAAACTCCCCCACTGTGGTTGTCGAAATAATTACTCTTCAAAAAAAAATGAATATGAACATTATTGTGATACCATGAAAATATGTTTCAAATTAGATGATGTGCATGGAGATGAGATTAAGCATGATTTGATTGTATTAAGAATGATTTGATTGTTGATTAAGAATGATTTGATTGTTGATTAAGAATGATTTGATTGCTGGGCGCCAGGCAATCTGTTTAGGATTGCCAATTAAATCTAACTTATAATCTAAAATTAACAAAATAAGAAACACTATATATTGTGAGGTATTCGGTATGGAAAAAAAAGTTCCACTACATTAAATATTATCCTAATGAGAACGTTCAAGATCATTCGTCTGCTACACAAAACATTGATATCATATACGATCTTACGAATAGTTAGGTATGTATAATCGTGATGTTATTATAAAGAGAAAAGGGTTGGTAACATTATTTATATAGAATATTACGATATGGTATGCTTGAACCGCATGATTAAATATATAATAAAGCTCATTGTATCGACGTGTGGTGATTCGCCTCTAGAGAAAGACCCAAAATGTCATATTTCGGAACGTGCGACATCCATCTACACTACCTTACCCGAGATTTGAACAGGGGACACCAGTCCAAGTGTCCACCAATTTACCGTAACGTACCAGAAAGGCAATATGCGACAGCATATACTCAACAATGAGTTTTATTCCCTCAATATTGCGGAAACAAGTGCCGATTATTCTCGACAAGCGATATTAAAATTAAAATGTACAAAGTTCTATATCAAAATTAAAATAATAACCGTAAGTTAAATCAAGGAATAATTTCGCATCTTTCATAGGTAGGTATAGTTTACTCTCGCTGTACGTAGGTAATTGTAATTATTGCGATGTCGCGTGTCGTTGGCGGCGTTGGCAAAGATATGCATGAAGTCGTTTGAAGTTTGCGAATACATATTTGGTAGTTTAGAGTTTTACGCGAATATTTGGTTCAGAAATGATGTTAAGATAATTCAATTCGTAATAATATTTTTTTTCTAATTTTCCTAGATCCTAAAACACTTAAAATTAATTATGATTAAAGCCTAACTTATTATTACACTTAAAACTAATATTTACATGTTTATTTACAGAAAACTATATCGTAAAGATCCCTCGGGACCCTACAACCTGTGTTTAAGGGAAACACAAGCTTAAAAAAAATTTGGCATAAAAATTATCTAATATCATTTCTACGATATTTGAAGAGGTTTCTCTATTCAATTCGTATCGAGATTTTCAATGCGTCTACATTTGTGAAAAAGGCAAGAGTAAACAAAATCAATGAGAATATAATTTCGAGTAGGTACATAGGATATAGCAAGTAGGTAATATAACATCACGATAAAATTAATTAAAATTTAAATAAAGCAAGTAAAATACTAATATCATGATAAATACAATTTTAGATAGATCACCCCGATAAAGAAAGCACGTTAATTTAAATCCGATTACAATAAAAATGCAACACTATATAATACCGATAATTACCGCAGGTCAAATAAAATCGTGTTCAAAATAATAAGAATAAGATAACATATAAAAATTAAACCAAATACCTCAACAATTTACACATTTACATAGACAATTTTCATTCCTCCACCTCGACCAACAATTAATATGATATGTGATTAGGTATTGTGTAAAACAGGATATTGAGTAGGTAACTGACATCTCAGGGCGTGTGTCCGCTGATAAACATATCAGCCAAGGCCCCACGTTGATTGGGGCCATTTAATACACCCCCTTTAGTAATTTAAAAAAAAATTATATATAGTTTAATTTTAATTATTTAAGAAGAAAAAAATATTTAAGAGAGAAAAGAATAATAATAATTGTAGGAGGGTATTAAGTTGTTTTACACAATACAGTTAGTAATTGTTGGTGAGAGTTGTGGAGGAATAAAACACATAATAGGTTATTTTAAATATGACCAGGGGTCATGTATATTGAAAAAAAAATTAAAATGTGTTAGTAAACTTAAAGCTAAGTACACAAAAAAATGAAAGCAGTAAAAAAAGGAAATATTGAGACGTCGGTGCTTTGTGTAGTGGGTGCGTGTTAAGGCGAGTGATTTTGTTTGGTGCTGAGATGAGGCGCTGGTCGAGCGACGTCGGCTTGGCAGATGGTGCAAGCGGCTTTGGCTCGCGTGGCAGGATGTTGAGGCGAGAGACGAGCGGCTTTGGCTCGTGTTGTGGCGAGGCGATGAGATACGAGCGGCTTTGGCTCGTCGTGGATGCAGCAGACTCGCAGGCAGGGGTTGCTGACATCGTGGAGGACGTCGGATTGGAGCAGGGGCTCCGTGAAGCTGGACTGGCGAGGAGGCAGTCGCTGTAAGCTTCGCCGGGACGTCCAGAGACATTCAGTTGTCTCAGTGGAGCGCTGGACTCTAAGGCAGGAGTCGCTGGGCTCTGGATGAGGAGTCTAGCGGCCGTGAAATATACCTATGCAAGGTAGAGGCGCGCTAGGGATCCGAAAGTAGGTATCGCCGGTTGTGTTGCTCGATTGCTCTGCCCGTGGTGTGAATGTTGACGTCGCGACGCGTCGTAATTATGGTGTCTACTTTTTAAAACAATGTAAGAAAATTAAGACGAAAAAAATAACACTGATAGTGTGCGCTGTATATTTAAATTGTCTTTAATACTTTTAACTTAGGCAGGTAGGAGACATCTGCCGAGGCACAGATGCCCGTCCGTCACTTGCTACACAAACTGAATTTAATTTTTTTTTGAACAAGGCGATGAGAACTATTCATCTGTCTGTGGACTGACTCCACTGGTGGACTCCAGTTTACCGACTCATGACTGACTCATTACTGACTGTCTTCAACTCTCGAAACGTCTTCCTATCGAATTTTGTAGGAGGTGGTCAGAGCCTCGATCATTGGTCACTACGAGTAGGCTGTCCTAAGGACACCATTGTTTGTCCTTTATTGTCCTCGAGATAACAACCAATTACGATCTTGGTTGGGGCGTGTTAAGTATGAAATACCATGTGTTTAGAAAGTGAGCTCGGCCGGGCAATATATCTTATTACTAGACGTTTTGGAGACTTGTAAAACGAGTGGGTTGTGGCCAACACTAAACTCTCCACACCACAAATATTGACAATGAAATATTTTATTCATTCTAAATTTTACTACCAGGAATATAAATTTTCTAACGATAGTATATTTTCATGTTAAGATAGACAAACTATTAATGCCGTATAGTGAAGAATGCTTATGTTGTATGAAATATTTTAAAAAAAGCAGATAAATTTTGATTTAAAGAACGCGAGAGCATTTTCAAAATTTTGACACGTGATATCATATGAAGATTTTTTTGTTGTTTATGGAAAGCTAATCAGTTCTATGTTCAAGCTCTTTACATTATAACATGAAATCAAATTACTGAACGTTTCCATACATAGAAATTTATCTAATTTCATTTTTATTCATACTAAATGTTACTATCAGGAATATAAATTTTCTTCCGATAGTATATTTTTATGTTAAGATAGACAAACTATTAATGCAGTATAGTGAAGAATGCTTATGTTGTATGAAATATTTTTAAAAAAGCACATAAATTTTGTTTTAAAGAACGCAAGAGTATTTTCCAAATTTTGACAGGTGATATCATATGAAGAATTTTTTTGTTATTTATGGAAAGCTAATCAGTTCTATGTTCAAGCTCTTAACATTATAACATGAAATCAAATTACTGAACTTTTCCATACATAGAAATTTATCTAATTACATTTTTATTCATACTAAATGTTACTACCAGGAATATAAATTTTCTTCCGATAGTATATTTTTATGTTAAGATAAACAAACTATTAATGCAGTATAGTGAAGAATGCTTATGTTGTATGAAATATTTTAAAAAAAGCAGATAAATTTTGATTTAAAGAACGCGAGAGCATTTTCAAAATTTTGACACGTGATATCATATGAAGATTTTTTTGTTATTTATGGAAAGCTAATCAGTTCTATGTTCAAGCTCTTTACATTATAACATGAAATCAAATTACTGAACGTTTCCATACATAGAAATTTATCTAATTACATTTTTATTCTTACTAAATGTTACTATCAGGAATATAAATTTTCTTCCGATAGTATATTTTTATGTTAAGATAGACAAACTATTAATGCAGTATAGGGAAGAATGCTTATGTTGTATGAAATATTTTAAAAAAAGCAGATAAATTTTGTTCTAAAGAAAGCGAGAGCATTTTCAAAATTTTGACACGTGATATTATATGAAGATTTTTTTTTGATTTATGGAAAGCTAATCAGTTCTATGTTCAAGTTCTTTACATTATAACATGAAATCAAATTACTGAACGTTTCCATACATAGAAATTTATCTAATTACATTTTTATTCATACTAAATGTTACTATCAGGAATATAAATTTTCTTCCGATAGTATATTTTTATGTTAAGATAAACAAACTATTAATGCAGTATAGTGAAGAATGCTTATGTTGTATGAAATATTTTAAAAAAAGCAGATAAATTTTGTTTTAAAGAACGCGAAGGCATTTTCAAAATTTTGACACGTGATATTATATGAAGATTTTTTTTTGATTTATGGAAAGCTAATCAGTTCTATGTTCAAGTTCTTTACATTATAACATGAAATCAAATTACTGAACGTTTCCATACATAGAAATTTATCTAATTACATTTTTATTCATACTAAATGTTACTATCAGGAATATAAATTTTCTTCCGATAGTATATTTTTATGTTAAGATAAACAAACTATTAATGCAGTATAGTGAAGAATGCTAATGTTGTATGAAATATTTTAAAAAAAGCAGATAAATTTTGTTTTAAAGAACGCGAGAGCATTTTCAAAATTTTGACACGTGATATTATATGAAGAATTTTTAGTTATTTATGGAAAGCTAATCAGTTCTATGTTCAAGCTCTTTTCATTATAACATGAAATCAAATTACTGAACGTTTCCATACATAGAAATTTATCTAATTACATTTTTATTCATACTAAATGTTACTATCAGGAATATAAATTTTCTTCCGATAGTATATTTTTATGTTAAGATAGACAAACTATTAATGCAGTATAGGGAAGAATGCTTATGTTGTATGAAATATTTAAAAAAAAGCAGATAAATTTTGTTCTAAAGAACGCGAGAGCATTTTCCAAATTTTGACAGGTGATATCATATGAAGATTTTTTTTGTTATTTATGGAAAACTAATCAGTTCTATGTTCAAGCTCTTTACATTATAACAAGAAATCAAATTACTGAACGCTTCCATACATAGAAATTTATCTAATTACAGTTTTATTCATACTAAATGTTACTATCAGGAATATAAATTTTCTTCCGATAGTATATTTTTATGTTAAGATAGACAAACTATTAATGCAGTATAGGGAAGAATGCTTATGTTGTATGAAATATTTTAAAAAAAGCAGATAAATTTTGTTCTAAAGAACGCGAGAGCATTTTCAAAATTTTGACACGTGATATTATATGAAGATTTTTTTTTGATTTATGGAAAGCTAATCAGTTCTATGTTCAAGTTCTTTACATTATAACATGAAATCAAATTACTGAACGTTTCCATACATAGAAATTTATCTAATTACATTTTTATTCATACTAAATGTTACTATCAGGAATATAAATTTTCTTCCGATAGTATATTTTTATGTTAAGATAGACAAACTATTAATGCAGTATAGGGAAGAATGCTTATGTTGTATGAAATATTTTAAAAAAAGCAGATAAATTTTGTTCTAAAGAACGCGAGAGCATTTTCCAAATTTTGACAGGTGATATCATATGAAGATTTTTTTTGTTATTTATGGAAAGCTAATCAGTTCTATGTTCAAGCTCTTTACATTATAACATGAAATCAAATTACTGAACTTTTCCATACATAGAAATTTATCTAATTACATTTTTATTCATACTAAATGTTACTATCAGGAATGTAAATTTTCTTCCGATAGTATATTTTTATGTTAAGATAAACAAACTATTAATGCAGTATAGTGAAGAATGCTTATGTTGTATGAAATATTTTAAAAAAAGCAGATAAATTTTGTTCTAAAGAACGCGAGAGCATTTTCCAAATTTTGACAGGTGATATCATATGAAGATTTTTTTTGTTATTTATGGAAAGCTAATCAGTTCTATGTTCAAGCTCTTTACATTATAACATGAAATCAAATTACTGAACTTTTCCATACATAGAAATTTATCTAATTACATTTTTATTCATACTAAATGTTACTATCAGGAATGTAAATTTTCTTCCGATAGTATATTTTTATGTTAAGATAAACAAACTATTAATGCAGTATAGTGAAGAATGCTTATGTTGTATGAAATATTTTAAAAAAAGCAGATAAATTTTGTTCTAAAGAACGCGAGAGCATTTTCCAAATTTTGACAGGTGATATCATATGAAGATTTTTTTTGTTATTTATGGAAAGCTAATCAGTTCTATGTTCAAGCTCTTTACATTATAACATGAAATCAAATTACTGAACTTTTCCATACATAGAAATTTATCTAATTACATTTTTATTCATACTAAATGTTACTATCAGGAATGTAAATTTTCTTCCGATAGTATATTTTTATGTTAAGATAAACAAACTATTAATGCAGTATAGTGAAGAATGCTTATGTTGTATGAAATATTTTAAAAAAAGCAGATAAATTTTGTTCTAAAGAACGCGAGAGCATTTTCCAAATTTTAACAGGTGATATCATATGAAGATTTTTTTTGTTATTTATGGAAAGCTAATCAGTTCTATGTTCAAGCTCTTTACATTATAACATGAAATCAAATTACTGAACGTTTCCATACATAGAAATTTATCTAATTACATTTTTATTCATACTAAATGTTACTACCAGGAATATAAATTTTCTTCCGATAGTATATTTTTATGTTAAGATAAACAAACTATTAATGCAGTATAGTGAAGAATGCTTATGTTGTATGAAATATTTTAAAAAAAGCAGATAAATTTTGATTTAAAGAACGCGAGAGCATTTTCAAAATTTTGACACGTGATATCATATGAAGATTTTTTTGTTATTTATGGAAAGCTAATCAGTTCTATGTTCAAGCTCTTTACATTATAACATGAAATCAAATTACTGAACGTTTCCATACATAGAAATTTATCTAATTACATTTTTATTCATACTAAATGTTACTATCAGGAATATAAATTTTCTTCCGATAGTATATTTTTATGTTAAGATAGACAAACTATTAATGCAGTATAGGGAAGAATGCTTATGTTGTATGAAATATTTTAAAAAAAGCAGATAAATTTTGTTCTAAAGAACGCGAGAGCATTTTCCAAATTTTGACAGGTGATATCATATGAAGATTTTTTTTGTTATTTATGGAAAGCTAATCAGTTCTATGTTCAAGCTCTTTACATTATAACATGAAATCAAATAACTGAACGTTTCCATACATAGAAATTTATCTAATTACATTTTTATTCATACTAAATGTTACTATCAGGAATATAAATTTTCTTCCGTTAGTATATTTTTATGTTAAGATAGACAAACTATTAATGCAGTATAGGGAAGAATGCTTATGTTGTATGAAATATTTTAAAAAAAGCAGATAAATTTTGTTCTAAAGAACGCGAGAGCATTTTCCAAATTTTGACAGGTGATATCATATGAAGATTTTTTTTGTTATTTATGGAAAGCTAATCAGTTCTATGTTCAAGCTCTTTACATTATAACATGAAATCAAATTACTGAACTTTTCCATACATAGAAATTTATCTAATTACATTTTTATTCATACTAAATGTTACTACCAGGAATATAAATTTTCTTCCGATAGTATATTTTTATGTTAAGATAAACAAACTATTAATGCAGTATAGTGAAGAATGCTTATGTTGTATGAAATATTTTAAAAAAAGCAGATAAATTTTGTTCTAAAGAACGCGAGAGCATTTTCCAAATTTTGACAGGTGATATCATATGAAGATTTTTTTTGTTATTTATGGAAAGCTAATCAGTTCTATGTTCAAGCTCTTTACATTATAACATGAAATCAAATTACTGAACTTTTCCATACATAGAAATTTATCTAATTACATTTTTATTCATACTAAATGTTACTATCAGGAATATAAATTTTCTTCCGATAGTATATTTTTATGTTAAGATAGACAAACTATTAATGCAGTATAGGGAAGAATGCTTATGTTGTATGAAATATTTTAAAAAAAGCAGATAAATTTTGTTCTAAAGAACGCGAGAGCATTTTCCAAATTTTGACAGGTGATATCATATGAAGATTTTTTTTGTTATTTATGGAAAGCTAATCAGTTCTATGTTCAAGCTCTTTACATTATAACATGAAATCAAATTACTGAACTTTTCCATACATAGAAATTTATCTAATTACATTTTTATTCATACTAAATGTTACTATCAGGAATGTAAATTTTCTTCCGATAGTATATTTTTATGTTAAGATAAACAAACTATTAATGCAGTATAGTGAAGAATGCTTATGTTGTATGAAATATTTTAAAAAAAGCAGATAAATTTTGTTCTAAAGAACGCGAGAGCATTTTCCAAATTTTGACAGGTGATATCATATGAAGATTTTTTTTGTTATTTATGGAAAGCTAATCAGTTCTATGTTCAAGCTCTTTACATTATAACATGAAATCAAATTACTGAACGTTTCCATAAATAGAAATTTATCTAATTACATTTTTATTCATACTAAATGTTACTAACAGGAATATAAATTTTCTTCCGATAGTATATTTTTATGTTAAGATAGACAAACTATTAATGCAGTATAGTGAAGACTGCTTATGTTGTATGAAATATTTTAAAAAAAGCAGATAAATTTTGTTTCAAAGAGCGTTAGAGCATTTTGACAATGTTGACACGTGATATCATATGAAGAAATTTTATGATATCTATGAAAAGCTAATCAGTTCTAAGTTCAAGCTATTAATATTCTTATATCAATATGAAATCAATGAACTGAACATTGCCAAATATAAAAAAATTCTCTTGTTACATATAAGTTTCATACAAATATCCATTAAATAAAATATAATTTTTGAAACCGTTGAATATTTTTCTTTTAACATTGACCAACTTTGAATACAATTTTATGAAGATTCTTGGTGTTGTATAAATAGTTGAAACCAAATTAAAATATCTCTAATTTCCAGGTCGTGAGAGCATTTTTTCAGTTTTAATAGATGAAATCATAAAGAAACATTGGGAAAAAATGAACCGTTGTCTATGGAAAACTAATCAGCTCTAAGTTTATGGACTTAACACATGTGATATCAATATGAAGTCAATCGGACTTATAGTTTGGGCTGCAGAGAGGACACAAAAAAAAAAGAACGTAAATGATGAATTCATAGAGAAGAAATCAAAAATTGTCTATGGAAAACTAATCAGCTCTAGGTCTTTGCACTTTACACATATGATGTTAATATGAAGTCGATCAGACTTATAGTTTGGGCTGTAGAGAGGACACAAAAAAGATAAATGCTACGGCGTACGGCGTACGGCGTACGGCGTACAGCGTATACGCCATACACACAAACACATCACGACGAAACTCATAGTGTGCATTCTCTACATGATACCCATTGAGAAATTGATGTAAAAAAAATACGCTTAAATTTTGCGAAATCATGACTCTCCCCTATTCCATAGTGTGGAGAGTAAAAATGTGAATTGGTTGTCTTCCGTTTCAAATATTAGGTATGTTCTTTTGTTGCATTTTAAGACAAAGAAGGATGCACATGTTGGCTATATATTTAGAAAGAATGGTGCTTAATGGATTTGCAGTTGTTACATGACTATAGAAATGCAATAAATCAGGAGATCTATTCAGTTGGACATTTTAAAATATAAATGAAATGCATTCTATAGTTTTGAAAGAATTATTTCGACATAATGTGAGCAGTAAATTATTATCTTGGCCCTAAGAAAAAAATAAAAACCCACTGCGAACATTTTATAAGCAGGTATTATTGCGTAAGAATTAATACAAATAATTCGAACGCAACAAACTTATAGTGAGATTTATTTGCTTTAATATCCCACATAAAATCAATAATGTAGTTTATATTATATATTCATCTTCTTCTTCCCGTGCCATGCCAGGTTCCCCCGGCAACCTTGGCTCTCGCTTCATTCAACGAAATTACATATAATATGATTAAATAGTTGACCAAATTAATAAATAACTATTTTATCTTGTGTTAATAATATTTTTATGCTCCTACCATACATGTGTTCTCGATGACTAAAGATTTTAAAATTGTATAGAAATATGTGATGTAATTTTATTTTTGCATCGTATCCACTGTAGGTGTTGCTTTCTTTTCCAATAAGATCAACACCAGATTTCTTTACAACGTGGTTGATTTTATTTTTTTACGAAAGAATATGTCATTGAAACAAGAACGTATACATTCCCTAAACTAAGCATAAATGCTTGTACTATAGTTGAACGAAATCGGACATGACAGGATTAATCAACTAAATAACCGCACTGCAACCACCCGTCTTATTATAATAATATATTATCTCCTTATAATTATTTGATTTGATCCTATTTTATCCTTTTTGTACAATCCCAATTAACATATTCAATGCCTTTGTTGAATCAGGTGGGTAGGTACCTAATAGTTGGGTACCTATGATTAAAATTGTCTGTAAAATTAATTGTGTTCATTGATTGGAAACGTCGAATAATAAATAACAGTCTTTGCCTCAAAGCAATTATTTCACGGGATCAGCTATATATTGTAAATAGCGCTCGTCAGCAATTATTAATTATTCAGTGTGATTTCGCATTTTGCCAATTTTCGTTTCATCAATTTTCTCGTTACGGCTATTTTTGTACTACGGCGGTGGTTGAATATTTTATGAATAAATATGGAAACGGACGACCCTTCATGTATCTGTATGTACAATATAGAATTTCACCAAATGTAAAAGTACTAGTCATTTTGTGCAGGTATTTCAAAATACACACTAGGTGTTTAGGTTTGTGTCTCTGTTTAGTTAAATTTTATAGAAAATTATACCATCTAATTGGGAAGTTTCGGCGTTTTTCGATATCAAAATAAATGGAAATATAGGCAGCTATACACATAAATTTGTCATGGTAAAAATGTTTTTCTTAATAAAAAAAAAAGTTTGATTGTATTTTTCTAAATTTATAGATATTTTTAGCGTATATAGCGGATAGATGGATGGTATTAGAGCACATAAAGAACTTGCAAAGATACAAATGATAATAAATTCTGCTATTTTCACTTATAGAAAGGGGATGCGCACTGGTAAACACAAACACTCCCAGGTGCCTGTATTACCTTTTTCGTATCTATTTTCAATAAGAAAGGAAGGAAATATAAAGAAGTGTTGTTGCTACCTCAAATACTATTAAATTTGACATAAAAGATTGTCACCCCAAACTGTGAATACAGTTTGTGAGTGCGAGGTCACTTTGCAGTAATTTTTTTTACACAATGCAAAAGATCGCTTGCTATAATTTTTTATCATTTTTCTTCCAAGTCATACATACTCTGTGCTTAACTATAGTTTATTTTCTACTTAAGTACCTACTTAATTTACTGCATTTCACTTTATTCCAGAAAAGTATGTTCGGTAAAAATTAAAATTAAAAATATCTTCATACGATGCAGCTATTTGCCGATATGCAGATTTGACCCAATTAAAATTCACAAAGAGAATAATTTATATTTAACAACTATTTCATTCAAATTCTTATACCACAACTATAAATTAAATTTTACTGCTCAAAGTATACACGCCTTAACGTATTTTCTTTTGCGAAATTTACTTCATAAATACAGATAGGCAATATATAGGTAATACATTTTATTAAAATTATCGGCCCTCGTGGCTCAGTCAGTTAGATATTTGACTCCTGAACCAAAGGTTCTGATCTCAATTCCCAGTGGAGTCACGATTTGTCACTATATTTTCAGACTGGATTTGTGAGTATTAATATCATGAGTTTCCTGAATGTGGTGTCTTGTTATTGGGGTGCTTATTATATTCATGTCGATTTGAAGTTGTAGTAACCTATTAAAGTACCTTTACCTATAATTACCTTAAAGTACATAGTAGATACCTTCTTGCAAATTTGTCATAAAAAATGTTTTTATAAAATCAATTGCAGTAATTTTATTATTATGAACCAACTGATTTCAAAATATATAAATTAAGTGAATAAAGTGTGTTGTTGGAGATAAATTATCATTGAGTACAGGTATGCCTTCATTTTATCTGTGTTAAATTATCCTTGATTACAAATATGCCTTCATTTTTTCAGTATTAAATTATCCTTGAGTACAAATATTTCTTCATCATGTCACTATTCAATTATCTTTGAATACAAGTATGCTTTCACATTGTGTCAGTATTAAATTATCCTTGAGTACAAATATGTCTTAATTATAACAGTATTAAATTATCTCTGAGCAAAAGTTTGCCTTTATAATGCCAATATTTGATTATCCTCAAGTATTATATGTACTCCTTTATTATGTCTGTATTAAATTATCCTTGAGTACAAGTATGCCTTCATTATGTCAGTATTAAATTCAACTTAATACCAATAGTGTTTTTATAAAATTTAACGTTTTCAAAAGGGGCGTATTTTCACCAGAAATGATTAATGTTTGCTTGTCTCTGGAGCTGTGGAAATTTATTGAACTCACGTTACACCATTTGTTAATCCCAACGTTTCCAATCTGTTACTCTTAAGCAGGAACCTGCATTTTACCTCCTGAATGAAATTCTGTCTCGAGATCCGATTCCTATCCAAATCAGATTAGGTAATTCGGCTTTTCGTTTATTTTTTCCTGATTATTTTATCATTCTGTTATCAGTAATTGTAAATTTGGAATATCCAGATGCCTAAATCGAACATAAAACCCAGTTCGTATCCTAAAATAGATTTTATACGTATAAAAATTATTTTATTACATTTTTTCTACACTCAAAAAATGTAGTTGTTAAAAATAAATAATTTACTGCTAATAATAACCAAGCAACATTGTTATTATAGTACCTGCAAAGTTCGTTGCTAAAAATTGCCAAGTAAATAATCTGCTTATTTTAACCTAGTAGATTTGTTATTATTCATTCTTTCTTTTGAAAAACGGAAAATACTAATTGGTAATCAAGCTTTAACATCAAAATAGTAAAAACATCTTTACATTACATCTCAAATGTAAATATTAGCAAATCAACACACGATATTTGTGAATAATAATGATAATCTTTGACGAATATCTCATCTTAATTCAACTTAATTCAATCATTTTTCAGTGAAACATGTCTAATTTGACGAGTATTATAATTTATTTAATCAATTTTTAATATGACATTTAATATTTGGCGAGAATTATACTTTATTTAATATTTTTTTTTAAATATATCGTGTCAAATTTGAGAAATATTAATATTTTTATGTATGAAATGTCAAATTTGACAGATGTCGAATACAAAATGTCCGTATAGGTACCTGTTACTCGGTTAAATGTAAACAAGTACATTGCTATTGGCAACCAACTTTATTTTAACAGTATTAAATTGTCAGATAATAACCAAGTGCAACTTTGCTATTTTTAATCATGTATAGGTTAATAACTACCAATATGACTTTTTACATTGCTATTGGTAACCAACTTACATTTTAATAGTTTTCAATTGTTAGATAATAGCCAAGTGCAACATTGTTATTTTTAATCATACATTGGTTAATAACTACCAATATGACTTTAACGGAGCCAAAAATGTACTTTGCTAACTTTAGATTTTTTCAGTGCATAAACGGAAAGTTTAAAGTGACTTTCAGCTAGCATCTTACAGTGCCACTTTAATTATGGGCCCAAAACACAGTATGATTCGTCGTTTCGATCGATCTGAAGGAAATCGTGACGATCGATCGCATTAAAAATGTTGCCCATATACGAAGCGATTGGTCGTTACGTTCGATCATTTACTTATTTGAAACGGAACGATAAAAACGTGTCATCACGGAGAGAAACCCAGATAATTCAGGGGGGCAAGTCTGGTTCGATCGGCGAAATCAAAACCCTCGTGATTACCCATATCATGGATATAATTATTATATGGAGTTCTACAATATCTTTAGATGTCACAGAACTCCATACGGTAGTTTAATTACTAGGGTTTTGATTTCGCCGGTCGAACCAGACTTGCCCCCCTGTACGTGCCCAATTTAAAAAATGGAAAACAACTTCTTTTTACTAGTTGCATGTAACACACGAGATCCAATAATATGTCTCTTGACTAAAATGAATATATTTTTCAAATTCATACCATCATTACGCAAAATTTTGTGCTAATACTTTACAAAACTTAGGACATAATACAGCTAAAAAAGATGGAATTTTTAATCATTTTTTTAAAAGTGTAATGTTGTACTAAATGTCATGTTGTACTAAATCATGTTGTTTTTATTGACAAACTTTTTACATCTCAATAGAGACGAAGTTGGGATAATGTTGTTTCAAAGCTGATTTTGACAATGATTTGTATGAAAGTTGTGTAATAATACGGTGTAGATAAATTATATTTTCAGTTAATTGTTTGATAATAATGAATACGTATTCAAAATTTACTGTGGATTTATGATCTTAAAATGACGGTTCATCAAAATTAATCATTAGTCTCTACGGAACCATGATGTTTTTCGTATTCATTAGGTAATCAATCGATTTCCCCTATCGATAATGTTCGTAGCAGCGATCTTGAATAACCCTTAATTGTTGCTTCAGATCTCCTTAATATCCTTTATTTACAATTTAATCGCCGTTGTTAGATTTCAGAAAAGCTCCCATGAGAAGGATTTCCGTAGGTTAAACAGAATCTCTTGATTCTTTAATTCTTATTCGTAAAGCTTTCGCTAATCCCCTACCAACATGACATCCTTATTTACCGTCCTATCTATCCTTAGTCACCTTAACCATTTCCACGTTTTGTTGAGTGACTAAACATTCACCGATATTTAATTCAAATTTTAATACCGTGTTCATTTATAAGTATTGCATGAATCCTTACGTAATGTGATTTTTATAATTGTTTTGGTTTTAATTATTCATAAGTACGCAGATTATAATCAAAATTATACAACATTCTTATTTGCTTTTTTATCCTATTAAAGCCACCCTTTGTAGAATTTAATTAAAAAAAATCTGATTTCTTTTATATTTATTTTGTGTGGGGTTCAAATATTTTATTACGCTCATAATACAAGACTTGTAAGTCTGTATTGTCTCTTTGTTTCAATTTTCTGTATTCCTTATTTTTCATTATTTTTTAATGTTTGATTATTTGTTTATGTATGACTTTGATTTAATTACTTTATGTTTGACTTTGATTTAATTGCTTTATATTTGATATTTTTTATTTGACAGTGTAAGTGAATACCCCATCAAGCACAAGATTGCAATCTTTTTGATAAGGCATTGCAAAAAAAAAAAACTAATGAAAAAAATTACTATACTTGTGAATTATATTTTTATGTGTATTGGAACATAATATGTTAAATAAATAAAAAAAAAATTAAAAGATTTGTCGTTACTCATTTCGATATTTTTGTTAGTATATTCTCTTCCTAGTTTATTTGATTAGATGTCTGACTCATAGACCGCAGTATACGGGTTCGATTCTTATTTTATATGGTTCAGTCTTAACTTGCATTATCAATCTTTAAAATGTATTTGGGAACATGTTAAATTATAATTTTTCGATCTATCTCATAGATGTAATGTCGTATATTATAATAAAAAATATATAAAACATACACACATTCATAGCATCACGCTATGTCCCTTGTGGGATCGGCAGAGTGGAACGAATCCCACATTTTTCTAACAACAAACATTCATCGCCTCATACACTTTTATTATTATTTAATAAAAGTGTATGAGGCGATGAATGTTTGTTGTTAGAAAAATATGCATCATCAAATATTTAATACGAACAAAAATCTAAGTACAAGCTATAATTGGATATTAATTCCAAAATGAATATTAGAAATTTATTTGATTTCTTCTCGATTTCGTTTACAAAAAATATTCATACATCGTTTTTGTTGAAATATCAATTACTCATATCTAAAAGATTGATAAAAATCAACTATTTCGGACTTTCATTCCTTTTTTTGTCAAAAGCAACTTATTTTTCATCCCAATAATAATATTAAGAGTGTTATTTGGCATGGATTCTTAGTACCCATATTATTTTACTCAGAAATATTAACAAAAGTGTTTTTAATATTATCGAAGTATCAGAATCATTATTATTATTATATTTCATGACTGAGATATGCGTAGTAACATCCAGATTCCAGATTTTCTTGTGAACATAATTCTTTTGTATTTCTTTCGTTATTATATATTTTTTCTGAATCCTATTTTTGTTATTGTTGACACTCGAAATAACCTGTTACATTCTAAATATTTTCTCAATAGTTCCACTTCGTAGCTTGAGTCTTATTTGTTTTGAAAAAAAAAACACAACCAGCTTTATATAAAGAAATATTTATTAAAGTATTACTCATTAAATTTTAATTATTTCTTTCTTAATATTTAATTTAGAATTACAACCGTCTGTTTTGTTTATTTTCATAAACGTTTGCTGTATTTTGAGTTTGTTTTTTCTTCGTCAATGTTTTAATAGCAAAAAAAGCATTAATGATACAAACACAATATACGATAAAATGTTTGTACAATTTCGAGTCATGCTACAATTGAATCAAAATTATATATATACGCGTATAATGAATCTCACAAAATATTATATAAAAATATGTAGAATATTATGTAACGAAATAAGTTTGTTTTCTTTAATATTTTTTTCAATCGAAATAATTATGTAGGTATCAATGTACGATGCCTTTTCAGTTACTAAAATGTATTTATTTTATTTTATTTTTATTTGTTGGTAAATTCACAGAATGTTTTACATAACATTATTCACATAAACAAATTTAAATGCTTGGTAGAAAAAAATATTAACAAATAAAATAAATTAAACTATGTTGATAGTAACAATAACAATAAATTAATTTACAATAATTTGAACGAGAAGAAATAAGTACAATAATAATACAGAGAACAAATCTTAACACATTGAGTAATAAAATGGGCAGAAAAATCAAGAGGAAAATCAAGTTGCACATTCTTCCAAGACTTACGTCATGAACTTCATCAAATACGAAATATACGAAAGAGAAAAAAAAATATCTATGTAACGGTGAAGTTAAAATTCAGTTCAGGCAATATCATTGCCTGTTTTAAATTTACATTAAAAATATTTTGGTTCATAACAATAAATTAAAAATTTAAATTTCTCTGTGATACTGACCACCACCGCACCACCACGTTATTAAAATACGATTTTATTTTTTCAGTAAAAGATTATAGATATACAAAATACATTTAATGTCAATACATAAGTTTTTTTTGCTCTTTCTCAAAAAGCATTGTTAGCAAAAAAAATGTCTGAACAGAATGTTGTTTCAGAACACAACAGCTTATTTTTTGTGATCACATAATATTATGATGATTTTGAAATTGTAGTTTAGTCAAAAATGTTTTCTATAAATAAAAAAATATAATTATTTGAACAAGAGTAAAGTGTGCCAAGCAATAATAAAAACACTTAGTTTTTGTTAATAAATAGTTAAAGTAAAAATGATTATTTGTTTGAAGGAAGGGGCTAAAAATATCCATATCTGTTTATGAGTCATCGAAAATATTTGTGTATATTAATTCACAGTTTTTGTCTCTGAATTCTGAAAATATTTAATAGTACTTATCCCGATCATTTTATATACCGTCATGTATTTATTTTAATGCATTTATTGAAGACCGATAGTTTTTGTATATATTTGCTTTCATAATATTATTATTCTGCAAACCATTTTATATTGCAGTTTTATTGATGGTTTTTGGAATTATCTTTGCAATGGTGCGCTACGTTGCAATGGATGCGGGCGGACATCACGACCGCCGCGTAGCGGTAGCGCACAACCCATGATAATATTATGTACCAGCGAACAATGCTCCTCGAATAAAACGACGGGAATCCGATAAAATATCGTTGCCGGGGGAAATCGGAAATGTTCCCGCGCTTTATCTTTATTTTCCAACCGTCTCCCTCAAAATTTCAAATTTCGATTGTTTGTTTTATGATTCGTGTTCTATTTTTTTTTTAAATTTATTATTTGTTTGTTCCATGATCGATCAGTTTAACTCATCTTTCAAATTTTGATTCGAACGGTACCTACCTACCTGCCTATTTACTTAAGGTAGGTCCTTTAAACTGATAATATCAATATTATTTTTTAATTCACTTTTATTGCAATTTTTCTTTTAGCAAATGATTTTTTTTTATCTTGATACTTTGCACCTATTACTTAGTGGCTCATTTTAAATAATTAATTAAAATTATAACTTTTTTGTTTCACCACTTTTGAGTACTTACTAAATGTTAACCGGTTTCAGAGCTGATCCGCTCCCTCATCCAAACTTATTCTTCTAAACTTATTCCACGTTTGATTACATGTTACATGTACTTACTGCTGATAACAAAACAATGAATTATTTATGTCTTATGTGACTCCTGAAAAGGGTGCTGGTCCGTAGACATACAAAATATGTCCACGGACTTGATATTGTACAAATTATTATATGTGGTAAGGCATCAGTACATTGGCGAATTCCGAGCAGCGTTATATTTTTTATATTGTTTTGAAAAAGACCGTATAATACTACTCTGTAGAATTATGGCTTCACGTTTCATAGCCTGATTGAACAAGATTCTCCCATGTCAATAAACCTTCTTTTGTTCACTTGCTTGTACACATATGTATACATTTTATAAAAAATAATTCCTATATTATGTACCTACACTTCGAAGAATTGTTGTTAGCATAATGTATTGGGGAACGTGTTATTTTTGGGAAAGAATTCTTCGTACAAATGTATATTATTTAAGATATGAATTCGTCATAGTACATGATGCCATTCAAATATTTTATTCGTATTTTAAATATTTTTACCATCGTCTCTAACATTAAAATGAAAGGAGGTACGTAGGTACTGGGAAAGATGAGGAGTTAGGAACCTACTTTTATTGTATTAAAACTTATTTTAGAACATCATGACATGCAAGTCTTCGTCTTTTTAATACAATAAATCTGAAGGAACGCTTCGGTGAACCATGAATTTTCATTTCTACGTTTATGTTTATTTGTCATAAATTTCTCGGTAGTAAATTTAAATATAACTTCTCTATCGGAAGACACCATATTTCAAAAAATACGTGAGATACATTTATAATTTTAAACTGTGTTTACTGAACGAATTTTATAAATTCGAAACACATACTGGTTAAAATACTTATAAATAAGAATGTTTGTTATATTCATTTCATCACACTTTTTTATTGAGTAGGCAAAAAAAAGAGTAATCCACACTTCGTTACTTGCATATTTTTTTTAATCATTGATATTTCTTCGTAAATACCACGAATGAATATTTTTATTCGACCAACCTCGTATTAATTTTAAACAAGTGTTTTTATTTTTATTTATTAAAAATATAAATTAATTTAAATGGAATTCCATCAAGTACTGACGATCAAAAAGTTAAATCTAATTCAATATGGATTTGGTTCTTTACATTACAGTTTTAGTCCTTCAAGATTTTAGTATTAGACACAACATATTATTTTTTGGTGGTGTTCATGTCCTACATGAAGTTTACGTATTTCATTCTTTTAATATTATAAAAAAATATATTTTGTCACGTTGCCATGTATTCATGATATGAATTTTTTTCCGCTGTGAAACAGAATATTTTACATTTTTAATTTTTTTTTCAAAAAAAAAACAAAAGCTGAAAATGGATTATGTTTTTTGTTATGAAAAGTGAATTTTTTATGAACCCCAAAATGTTCAGCCAAGGTAACATGTTTGTCATGCCAGAGAGAATTCCACAAAATGCCTTCCATTTTTGTCATTTTAATGAGATGAGATTTTTTCACTCAAGCTTAAAATTTCTCCACGGTATGTTTATCCCACCCCCAAATATCATATTATTAGATCATTTCCTACCCTGGAGCTGAATTTGCATTTTTAAGATTTTTTAATTTATGAAACTTATGAACAGGAACGTGTAGATACCTACTGAAGTTTCAAATCTGTATATTAATACGTGAAACGAAAAAAGCACGGGAGTGTTGGTTTTTGCATACTTTGTCTGAAGAAAGATTAAGAGAGGAGAAGCCTAACTTCAATACACCCACGTAGTATAAGCTACTGTCAAGGAGTATATCCGTATATATTATATACTCTTTGATAATACCTATGGCTTCTGTGACCAAATATATTCAAATAACCGAGGTAGTCACATTCCCATAACTACGTATCCTCTCTCTTTCATGACTATTGTTTACCTCAAAGAGTATATAATACCTACGGATATTACGTATATAATACTATGGTTTACGTTTGTACTGTTTAATGTGGTATCTACGACGCAGTTGTTTAAATTCAATTTTCAGAACATTTGAAAAAAAACATTATCTGAATACCTAGGTACTGGTAAATAATGTAAATGGTACTTAAAAAATAACGCCTAGAAATATTATCATAGGTGTCCAATAACTTTTCAAATTTAATGTAAGTATTACGGTCGAATTTTGACCTCTGCTAGAACAAAAGTCTAAATAAATACCCACTCGAGTAAAAAGTGTTATTTTGAAATCATAGGGTTTTCTAGGTTTTTATTATTTTTTTCATCATATTATTACTTATCTATGTTTTTTAATGTGTATAATATTTTAATAACGTCAATAGTTTATGTCAATATTTAAAAATCGATCATTGCCATTAGTCATTTCCGCTAGTAAACCAAAGCAAACTCAAGCTGATATATAATAAGAAATTTTTATTTTAGCGATTGACACAGCGAAATCGTAGAAATCCATTATTAAATAGGTAGGTAAAAATA
Organism: Molanna angustata; assembly: GCA_963576475.1. Lineage (NCBI taxonomy): Eukaryota > Metazoa > Arthropoda > Insecta > Trichoptera > Molannidae > Molanna > Molanna angustata. The sequence continues at coordinate 24,535,611 of OY754974.1, forward strand.
CTTTAATTATTGTATTTTTTAAAAATGTAAAATTATTCATAGTAAATTTTTCCTACTTGTTATTTGTCGTCTCGAAACCGATGGTAACTTATAACCCACTCTTAGTTAAAAGTTGTAACTAATTGATTTGTTATAAATATGGTTGTTTCAAAATTTACTTGAAAGATAACTCCATCCAAGTAATTTTGTTGATCAGGTCTATAAAATCTGACTATTTCGACGTTTAATTTATTTTTTCTTCTTTTTTGTCTCTCTAAAGCTTATACATTTTTTTTATGATTAATTAGTATGTCATGTATAGGTTGCGAACATAATTATCAAATTATGACCCTTTGAACCAAGTGTCGTTATTATATATTCCACCCTTGAATGTGACCTAGCATATGACATAATAAGGGTTAGAAATAAAATATTCCCTTATGTGCGCGTCCTTCTGAGCTATGGTTTAATTAATGTGGGTTTACTTTTCACAACTGCTTGATATTCATTTTAATTATTTATGAATATGTTTCATTTCATATTAACACTGTCAAACATAACTTTGTTTATCATATGAGTTTTAATACTCCATATATTCGTCTGCTTACTATATATCATAACCTGAAAATATATAGAGGACTGGGCCTATCGATAAGAAAAACTTGAATACTATCAAACATAAAATATCAAAATACTTTTATTCTAAGGCCAAAATATTTTTTGGTATGTTATTTCAAGAAATACAAAATATTCCATTTTTTTCATAACTGTGTCGTTTGAGATTGTTTTTTGATTGAGTTACACTTCAGTTTGATATTTAATATTTATTTTTACTTTTTTTTCAAATTTAAATTATTACTCCATAATTAAACGAAATTTGAATACTAAATCAAGACGGATCTGTGGCAGGTATATGGAAAATGTGAAGATAGAAACACTTGTTTCATACATACCACCACGCCATGTCACTAACTATGTAAGTAAGCAGAGAGAATCGAACCCTGCGTTTTTATTTCTTAACACACATAAATCGCCCGGTCAACATCCATACATCGTCTTATACATGTTCGTCTGTCGTCACGCTTCTAACAATACCTTTCAGAATATCATTTACATGGTCGTGCCATCATTTTCTTGGGCGACCCCGACTTCTTATTCCACTCCTTTCCGCCTTTTATCTTCTTCGTTCTTTTCTTCGTCAGACAATCCTTATTTATTCTCAAAAAAATAATCAATGCATTTTTCAAGACCAGTAAAGTAATACTACCTTACAAAAATAAATTCAGAGAGAGTATTTTTATTGGAACTGATTCTATATTTTATTATGACTTGAATGTTTCTATAAATATTACTCCATATTTTCCTAAAACTAATCTGTTAAAACATTATCTAGACATGGAGCTTTTTGCTTTGTAAAAAATATAAACTGAAATAACCTTTATATCTAATACCTGTTTATATCGGTTCTGCTTATGTATTTTGTTCCAAGTTTATCCAACAAAAACCTTTTTATTGAAACACTTTCGAAATTGTCGCCTTCGTGCCTCTGCTCATAGTCTAGTAATTATTGAGGATCTAATTTCAAAAGCCGTCATTAAAGGGACTGAATGAGATCCCTTGAATACAATACTCTTGTGGAAGAGGATTTCTCGAAGCTGCCAAACCTATTATAGGTTTTTATATAAAAAAAAAAAATCAACCTTAGAAAAATTGGAGGAACAAAATGTTTTGTAATTGGTTCAGTTGTTATTTTTCCACTACCATATTTTTATTGTTTCATGACATATGTATTATCTAATGGGATCTTTTTATTTACTTTCTTGAGGATTATCTTCTTTCCTTTAAAAAATATGATTAAAATATTTGGGTCGGTGGCAGAGCAAGTAACGCGCTAACTTAGAAATCTTATTATTTTTAAGTTATGGATGAGAATGTTCTCGTCACAAGGACTTTTTTATTGTTTCAAAAATAAATAATAAAAATTCAACTAACGGTAACTAGACATCAGTGTATTGTTTTCTTAATTCTCAATTAATTAAAAGAAAACGTGCTTAATTATTTGTATAAAAATAACAAAATCATTTATTTTGATCTCCTTAGTATATTAAATAATATAATTTCTTATAAATCGCTATCAGTATGCCATCAAAATTTCGAATGGCGGGCTTACGATTAGTGTATATTAATTACATTAAAATGTTAAATAAAACTTTACGTGATTCACTAAATTGGAAACAGTTATATCATCCCATCTGCTTCTAATATAACATACAAATCAAAAACGTTATTTTCAGATTGTTTTTTTCGTACGTTATAAAAAAATAACAGTAAATATAGAATTCATTATGATAATATAGCAAATATGTCACGCGCAGACACGCAACATGTCATAATAAAAATGCTCGTATTCCAAGTACTTACAGGAGGCGGTTTCGTCAAAAATATTTTAACATTAGAGTATGTTTTTACTTATTCATATTTTGTGCAAATATAAAAATCCTGAATCGATTTGGTGAAAATTTATCTCAAAACGAAAGTTGCGGATATTTGTATTTTATTAAAATAATTAAATAGTTATATTTTCATCCTCTTTTTGGGTTTATTAAAGGCATGAGCGCTTTTGATCGTTATATCATCATCTTTAGAATCGATAGTGAAAATTGAATAGTTAGTTTACCGTAATCTAGCACTCAAATATTACATAAAAATTAGGATAACAAATGTTCACTGGGTAGTTGAAACAACGTTAAAGTATTGTAAAATATATTTATTTATGTAAGTCAAAGGTAGCATTGCTACACATTAGTCAAAGATTTTCAAATTCAAAATTTTTGTGCGCTATTTGGTGGCCACATTCTTGCAGTAATGGGTATAATTGTATCCAAAATGTGTTACGCTTGGTTATGCTAGATTCAATTAAATAAAGTCAATACTTTTATCATAATTTTTTTCAAAAATATATTTTTTTTAATAAAACGAAAAGCAAGTCCCAAAATATGTAGTAAAATCAAAAAAACTTCAGTTTGTTCTCAAACGAAACCATAATACATTCTTTGCCTAAAATTAGTCATTTGTTAAGTAATACTGTTTTTTCACTAATGTATTATTTTTAAGTCATCGATATGTCGGCCTTCATGCCTCAGTTGGTTAGATATTTGAGTGCTGAGCCAAAGGTACCGGGCTCGATTCCCGGTGGAGACAGTTTTTAATTGTGTTTTCGGTCTGGATCCGTGAGACGATTTATATTTAAGTCTCCAGAATGTGACAACTAGTTATTGGGTGCGTGTTAAATTAATATTTGTCATAGTATCTAATAATATTTATCTAATAATATTAATATTTGTTGGCCGAGAAGCAATACAAAAATAAAATATATAATTAATTATTTGTCCAAAGATTTATTAAATCATCTTTAAAAAGTCTTTATAAGCTAACAACCATATTTATGCAAATATTGCACATTACAAATAATAATTTAATGGAGTATGATTGATGGAAGTATTGTGAATACGATAAATATCAATTATTTGTGATGACTTAACATTATGTTATATTTGATGAATAAAATATTTAGGTATATTTGTCTATAATGTCATGATCAGTTTTAATTTAAATCAGTCATGGTTTTGGTTACATTTCTCTTTCGATTTTAATAAGTTCCAAAATTCCGTCATTCATTTCTTTGACTGCCTCGTACTCCGTTAGTCCCAAGCGTCTCTTGTTGGATATATCGTATATACCACCTTCGGCTACAGTATGCTCACCTCTCGTTCCACGGACTTGCAGATTATAATTACCTGCAATCTCTTCCAGTCTTTCCATGTCTGCTGCTAGCTTTGGCACTTTGATGTGCACCGATGCTCGCACGGTCGTACCCAAGTTCGTCGGACAAAAGGTGAGAAAACCAAGTCTATCGTGATGAGAAAATGGCAGTTCTTTTTCGATATGGCTCTCGGCAGTCACCAGCCGCCGGTATACCTGGCCCAAGTCACCACCCATCTCCATTGAAATTAGTCTGAGGTGATCTTCCTCGTTACACCACACCAAGAAGGCCTTATTGTCATTGTGAAAGATGCCTCTACCCGTGGGCCAGAAGCGACACGCATTCGCCGCCTGCAAGAAACGATCTCCTTCTTTGAATAGAAAGTGGTCGTCTATTAGCTGTTGCTGTATTTCTTTCGACATACCAGTTAATGGATAAAATACACCTTTCAGTTCTCCTTCCAATTTGGCTAGAGAACCAGACACTCTTTCTTCGATTTCCTTATATTGTGCCTCCGTCAGGAGAGGGTTAAAAGGATAATCTTTGATGGATCGACCACAGCGAACCCGCGTGGATACAACGAACTCCCCGGTCGGATCCACATTACCAAAGCTGTTGACATCTCCCCAGTTTTTCGGTGGATGTTTGTCAGACTTTTTGAAACCGTTGTGATAGTCCTCTATGATCGGATCGAACAATTCGTCGAAAACGGAGTATGCTTCTGAATCAGGCGCATATATACCTATTCCAGAATCGTGATTTTCTAAACCTGCAAATAAATCAAACATCGTCAACACATTCACGTTTTGTATATCTTATGATAATATTGTTTCATACAATTTTGTATGAAAACTTCGCAAAAATAATATGTAGTTTCCATTTTAACACAATTCAATAGGTATGTATTTTATTTTTTTATGGATTTTTATAATTCATATTTCTAATATAATATGTATTTGAATGATTATAGCAAGGTGAGAGATCACCTCGTGACGCTTTAGGTTAGCGGTGTCTTATAAAATCTTGATAAATCTTAATATAAAATTAAATTAAAACAGATACAAATTGTATGTTTCTATAGTTTATTGCCATGAAACATATAAAAATAAAACCATTTGAAGTTGGTCAGTTATGTGTGGTTGAGTTATTTTTTAAAAAGGTGTCTTTGGTTGCTTTTTGAAAGTCATAATTGTTTCTTTATCTTAGTTTGTGAGGTAGTTTGTTCCGTGAAGATGGACCACACCCACTGCGAAAAAATGATCTCCGAATTTTGTATTGTTCACTCCATAACTTGGCCTACCTTTCCAATTGCCCTGTTTGATGCTGACTGTAGCGAGCGGTACGCTCACTACGTATTTAAATAATCATCTTTTCAAATTAAATCTCGCGGCAGTAGTTACGTCTTGAACTAGTTCAAGGTCTCGCTAAAAACGCAGCTGGTGTCAAGCGGCCCGCACCGCCCCCCTCGTCCACCTACCGTTCCCCCGCGTCAACTTCCGCCATCAGTCGGCGTCTTTTTCTAACGGTCACAACACCACGCTTTGTTTTCCTCCGCGATCTATCAGCGTATTCACTCAGTTCATTGTGTTTTATGCCTGAAATCGATGTAAGGCATTGTAACTAAACAGAGAGTGTCGTTATAAACTAATTATCTAAAAATCCGAGTCGGATCTCTGAGTATACCGCCTTATGCGTGAAGGAGGCGTATAAAACAACATCGCAATACATACTTCGGTTCGGTTTTTTTTAATTTTCTAAGTTCATTAAATTTCAAAGTGTCTTCGCGTGGTTATATGAACACATAACGAAGTGTTAACCTCTCCATCTGTTGCGTACGAGCTGTACCGTTTAAATAAATGGTCGCAAGTAATACTTGGAGACAGTTTTTTAAGTTCATTAAATTTCAAAGTGTCTTCGCGTAGTTGAATGAACACATAACGGAGTGTTAACATCTGAATCTGTTGCGTACGAGCTGTACCTTTTAAATAAATGGTCGCAAGTCATACTTGGAGACAGTTTTTTAAGTTCATTAAATTTCAAAGTGTCTTCGCGTAGTTGAATGAACACATAACGGAGTGTTAACATCTGAATCTGTTGCGTACGAGCTGTACCTTTTAAATAAATGGTCGCAAGTAATACTTGGAGACAGTTTTTTAAGTTCATTAAATTTCAAAGTGTCTTCGCGTAGTTGAATGAACACATAACGGAGTGTTAACATCTGAATCTGTTGCGTACGAGCTGTACCTTTTAAATAAATGGTCGCAAGTCATACTTGGAGACAGTTTTTTAAGTTCATTAAATTTCAAAGTGTCTTCGCGTAGTTGTATGTTCACACGACGAAGTGTTAACACCTCAATCTGCTGCGTATGAACAAGACCTTTTGAATAAATGGTAGCAAGCCATACTTCGTGACTGTTTTTCAATTTCATTAATTTTCAAAGTGACTTCGTGTAGTTGTATGTTCACATAACGAAGTGTTAACACCTCAATCTGCTGCGTATGAACAATACCCCTTTTGAATAAATGGTAGCAAGCCATACTTCGTGACTGTTTTACAATTTCATTAATTTTCAAAGTGACTTCGCGTAGTTGTATGAACACATAACGAAGTGTTAACATCTCAATCTGCTGAGTATGAACAATACCTTTTGAATAAATGGTAGCAAGCCATACTTCGTGACTGTTTTTCAATTTCTTTAATTTTCAAAGTGACTTCGTGTAGTTGTATGTTCACACGACGAAGTGTTAACACCTCAATCTGCTGCGTATGAACAAGACCTTTTGAATAAATGGTAGCAAGCCATACTTCGTGACTGTTTTTCAATTTCATTAATTTTCAAAGTGACTTCGTGTAGTTGTATGTTCACATAACGAAGTGTTAACACCTCAATCTGCTGCGTATGAACAAGACCTTTTGAATAAATGGTAGCAAGCCATACTTCGTGACTGTTTTTCAATTTCATTAATTTTCAAAGTGACTTCGTGTAGTTGTATGTTCACATAACGAAGTGTTAACATCTCAATCTGCTGCGTATGAACAATACCTTTTGAATAAATGGTAGCAAGCCATACTTCGTGACTGTTTTTCAATTTCATTAATTTTCAAAGTGACTTCGTGTAGTTGTATGTTCACATAACGAAGTGTTAACATCTCAATCTGCTGCGTATGAACAATACCTTTTGAACAAATGGTCGCAAGACTTACTTCGTGACAGTTTTATAATGTTTATTAATCTTCAAAGTGACTTCGCGTGGTTGTATGAACACATAACGAAGTGTTAACACCTATGTCTGCCACACGGGATGTATACGACTGACAGTAGGCCAACTGCCTTGTTATCACCTCGGATTAGGCTTCTCCCCTTGATGAGAGAAAGTCTGGAGCGCCTTCAACATTAGATCGCCCCTGCCGCTTCTCTTCTTCACCTCCATCACGGTTGGAAACATCAGGCCTTGTTGAATACGTGATAAGGCAATTTCTCCCCACCGTCGGACTAAAGGTTTGAGATCATTGACTTTCGCACACCCCCTTTTCGTGAATCGTCCCTAGAATTACTGATATCGACATACCCTTAGAACTAAGTTTGGTAAGAAAAAAAAAAGAAATTCCTTAATTACTCAGTGTTGGCCCTTCGGCCTGAAAAATAAATTTAATCTGGAACTGACTTGAAATATTTAAATACTTAAGGCTCATATAAATGTACAATAGTGATCACTGTTTATTTTAATTAGTTGGCCACCCTAGAAAGTAAGACTATTCTTAATCATCAAACATCACCATCATTACCTCATATCACACTAACCCATATGTACCATTATATCTCTAATTAAATTTGTCTCTCTTTCACAAAAGAATATACAGTTTTGTTCTGGTCACGCTCGCTGTTTCTCAATTATCCACCTGTATTCCCTCTGAGAATCAAAGAAATGCTCTACCGTGTGTCCTAGCCGGACGATAGTGGATCCAGCAGAAGCAAAAGATCTGGTATGGATTTAATTTTATGAACAACAATGATTTGTACCTCATTTCATTACACTGACGTTTACCAACGTGGGGCTATGACTCTCATCAATTGACACGTACGCTTGTCCTTTGATGACAGTCTGCTCAATGAGATCTGCGAGCGGACCCTCACTCGAAACTGCTTGTTCTTTTGTGTTTTATTTTTTCCCCTTTATTCTGACAGCCTCCTATATTGTAACCACGTCGTAACAAAAATCCTCGTTTCCTCTGTTGTCTCGCAATAGTCGACGTCATGGATTTAATCGAGAGAATAAATCTTGCAAATGCAAAAACCCTTGCTAAAGCATTGCGCGACAGAAACATCGTTCCTACCGACAATTTGGCCTCCTTGCGTTCCCAGGCCAATGCTTTTAATGCCTCCCGTCCCTTTAATACAGACAACGTAGCCATCCCCAGTAGGTCTGTAGCGTACCACTCACTTGAGAACGCCCCCGAACTGGCGTCGGTTTCCGAGAGCTCCCACACCGCCGAGAATGATCTAATAGCCCGCCCATTCTCATCCAGTTCCGAATCGAGCTCCAGACCCCAGAGCGCCCCTCCCCCAGGAACTGTCGCCTTATTGCCCCCATCCCCAGTCGAGCCGCCCTCCAATTCGTCAAGTTATACCTCACGTGGAGATCGAGACCCTGGAGGAATCATAAACACAAACTTTGCCACGTGGCCTGTCCCAAAGTTTAACGGAACAAATGACGTCCGAGAATTCCTCGTACGCCTAGAGGAGATCGCTACTTCCCGCAGGTTCAATACTAATTTATTGTCCACAATCATTCCTGAATTTCTTGTAGGACGTGCCTTATTATTTTATCGTACAAACCCTAGAAAGAACTGCGACTGGAACACATTGAAGAAGCTCTTTCTCGACCGTTTTGAATCACAAACCTATTCCACCGACATCAAGCTAGAAATTTGGTCCTCTAAGCAGCAAGACTCGGAATCTGCGGCCGATTATATTTGCCGAATCATCAACAAAAATAACTCATTGTCCTCACCCTTGCCAGAGGACGAGCTCCTTCAAGTTTTCAAAAGAGGACTCGACAAGAAGTTCCTCCCTATAATCATCGGCTCACAACCCACGACAGTATTGGATCTGGAGCGACTGTGTCTTACACTCGAACAGATGTCGCTTGGCCACAAGGACGAGACTGCCCCTACCTCCCCCCGCCGGCCCCGGCGCACCAAGGCTGCAGCCTCCTTGTCTAACCCTGAACCGCGTTCGTACAGTCCCAAATGCTACTCCTGCGGAAGAACCGGACATTTTGCAAGACTGTGCCCTAATCGGTCACGAGCGAATCCCCTCGGAAGACGAACCTCTCCCCGCTTTCAAAAGTACCAGAGAACTGACCCACAAGGTCACCCTCCGACAACCCCCAGAAACCTCCCAGACGTTTCTAGACCCCCACCTCTCCTCCAAAAGTTGCCAAAAAACGAATAACCACCCAGCCCTATTATAGACCGTCCCATTCTCAACAAAAGACAGAGTGGGAGGACTGGTTGAGATCGGTCAAACTCTTCTACAATACTAAATACCTACATGTATCAGCCATCACAAATGCGCGAGACGATCGTCCATACCTACACTTCAAAATCAACAACATCGCCTTCCGTTCGCTCTTAGACAGCGGAGCTGCAGTTAATGTTTTGGGTGGCACATTATACAAGAATTTCCTCGAATTGGGTTATGACCTAGTGCCGGGCGACACTTCCATTCACACAGCGGACGGCCATCCCCATGCGATCCTGGGCTCCCTCACGCTGCCCCTCAGATTTTATAAGCAAACAACCTTTGTTGAATTTCTTGTAGCTCCGTCTCTTGCAGAAGGGTTTATTTTGGGGGCACCCTTCTTGAAGAAGTCCGGACTAACCCCGACCCTATTCCCAGATAAGGTGTCATCATTATATGCTATCAACATGCCTCCCCTGTACATTTCACCGCTGTCGACCCCTTCCTGTCTAAACTCTACAGCCGACCTTTCTCTTGCAGAATTGAAACAACTGGATCTGCTCAAACAAGACTTCGACCAGATTGCTTATGAAAAGGTGGGACTAGGCCGCACCGACCTAGTTTCCCACATCATAGACACTGGTGATCACGCCCCGGTTAAACAAAAGACTTATCCCCTTTCTCACGTGAGACGCGAACAACTCATCGCAGAACTGGATGAAATGATCAAACTCGACGTAATAGAACCGGCGCGGAGCCCCTGGTTGAACAATGTTTTCATTGTTCCCAAGAAAGACGGCTCTGGGCGCTTCGTACTTGACCCACGTCGCCTTAACTCGATCACTCGCTCTGACTCTTACCGGTTGCCCAACATTCATCGCATCTTGGACAATCTGCGCGACACTAAGTTCCTCACAGCCCTGGACCTCTCCCACGGGTTCTGGCAGATGAGACTGGACGAGGAATCCAAGCCAAAGACCGCCTTCTTCGTAGAAGGCCGAGGACAGTTCCAGTTCAAGGTTACCCCTTTCGGACTAAAAAATATCCCGGCCGAAATGCAACGTATGATGGATGGACTGTTCACAGACTTGGGAGACCACGTCTTTGTATATCTTGATGACATACTGGTATGCAGCCCGGACTTCCAGTCACACTGCAAGCTACTAAAAACTGTGTGTGACAGACTAAAACAGGCCAACCTAACCATTAAGTTAGCGAAATCTGAATTTTGCAAACAAAGCTTAAAGTATCTCGGCCACATAGTCGACCGAGAAGGCATCAGGACCGACCCCGAAAAGATTGACGTGATGGTCAATTACCCTAGGCCCTCAACTGTCAAACAGGTTCGCGGGTTCATTGGATTATGTGCATACTATAGAAGACACATCAAGGACTTTTCTCGTATTGCATCCCCTCTATGCCGCCTCACCAGCAAGAAAATCGCAAAGAATAATCTCCCTTGGGACGACGAAGCTGAACAAGCCTTCGTAAGCCTAAAAAGCGCAATGATATCTTCTCCGGTGTTGAAGCCCCCCGACTATTCCCTACCATACGTACTCACCTGTGACGCCAGCGGCGTGAGCATTGGGAGCTTCCTGGCCCAAAGGAGCCCGGACGGCTCAGAGCACGCCATTGCATATTTTTCCAGGAAACTGCTACCTGCCGAAAGGTCTTACAGCACCACCGAGAGGGAACTCTTGAGCATTGTGGACTCGGTACACCACTTTAGGAGTTATTTAGACGGAACGCACTTCAAAGTGATCAGCGACCACGGCTGTCTTAAATACCTGAACAACTTGTCTTCACCATCGGGACGCCTGGCCAGATGGGCCTGCCGCCTCTCACAATACAGCTTCGACTTTGTATACAAAAAGGGATGCGAGAACAACTTGGCCGACGCACTAAGCAGAATTGAAGTATCCAGTTTAACGTTCCCTACACCGTTTCAGAATGTTACTGATCCAGCCTATCTACGTCTGTTCCAGGAATGTTCGACCAATGCTAACTCCACACCCAACTATATGATAAGTAACGGACACCTCTACAAATACTGTAAAACTGTTCCCGAAACTGACCCTCCATTCAGAAATAGCTCCTGGAAGGTCGTGGTGCCCGCCGGAGAACAGGAAAGTATCGTACAGGACTTCCACACTAACTTTTGCCACCCTGGAATCAGAAAAACTTTGGAGGTGGTCTCACGGACCTTCTATTGGAAAAACATTACGAACACGGTTAAACAGGTTGTATCAAAATGTGACACCTGTAAGGCATATAAACATAACAACCAAGCACCTCTGGGTTTGATGAGCGTGCCTAAACGTCTAGATCATCCCATGCAGTCATTGAGCGTAGACCTTGTTGGGCCGCTTCCCTGTTCACATAAACAAAATATTTACATACTGTCGGTGGTCGATAACTTCACGAAATTCTTATGGGCACTGCCGTTGCGACGTGCCACAGCCCCGGCTATCACCAAGCTTATAGAAGAAAAGATCTTTCTGCCTTACGGTGTACCTCGTACTTTAATTATGGACAACGGCAAGCAATTCATATCCAAGGATTTCAAGGAGTTCGCTGATCGCTTCGGTATACGAGACCTATTCTATAACGCGTACTATCACCCCCAGAACAATACTGTGGAAAGATACAACTCTACCATCGTAACCGCCCTGTCAATATTAGTGGGGGAGAACCAGCGAACCTGGTGCACAATGCTGCCTAAGATCTGCTCCTGCCTCAATAATTGCGTGAACATCGCCACCGGTTACACACCGTTCTTCCTGACGCACGGGTTCCACCCCTGTCCGCATGCTTCATTTCACGACAAAATGGAACAGGTCACCAATAGCTCGGAGGAGCCAGCGAGCAAGGATAATTCTTATGGAACGAGCCTTTCAACCATGGAGCAACTTTACGAGAAGGTATCTAGCGCACTATTGACTGCGTTCAAAGTAAACGCGAAACGATACAACCTGCGTAGGAAACACTGCTCACTGTCCGAAGGCGCAGTGGTCTGGCGCAGGGCATTCACCCAATCTGACGCTGGAAAGTACTTCTCAAACAAGCTCGCCCCTCGATTCATCAAATGCGTCGTATCGAATAAAATTTCGGACACCATTTACGAGGTTCGCGACTGTGAGGGTAAACATAGTGGCAGGTACCATATCAAGGACCTGATTAAGTTTAATTAAGTATTAATTGTTGTGCTGAGACCCTTATCTAGCAATAAACCTATTGATAAGTTGCAAATTGTAAATTTGGTTTCTGGTTTGATCCGCAAAAAATCAGTGGCGCCTAACGATACACTTCTCATTCCGGATGAATTATGTAACCCCCTTTTCAATTATGCCCTGCAGTCATGTACCGGTCATAAAATGTGCTGGCAATTAAAGATTGCGTGAAATTAAAGTAGTGTGAACGATGAATTTTGTAAGGACCATCTGTAAAAGAATGATGTATGCAAGGGTATGTGTATAAATAATTGTGACCAATGCATGATTGCTAGGATCCTGTCTCCATTCCTGAAGGAGCTAGCCGCCTTCTGACAGGCATCCTAAGTGGTAGCCCTAACTGTATATAACCCCTTCCCTCCCCTTGTGTACTACTAGGAGTTCTCGCTAAAGATTTCCTTGTTAGAATACATAAGTTCCCGAATTGTATATTGAATTGACAACTCGTCCTTGTTTTATGTTTAATTGTTTCTGACTTGAATATTGAATTGTCAACTCACCCTTGTTTTGTGTGTATTATTTCCGAGTTGAATACTGGATTGTCAACTCACCTTGCATTATGTTTAATTTTTTCTGAGTTGAATATTGAATTGTCAACTCGCCCTTGTTTTGTGTGTATTATTTCCGAGTTGAATACTGGATTGTCAACTCACCTTGCATTATGTTTAATTTTTTCTGAGTTAAATATTGAATTGCCAACTCACCCTTGTTTAGTGTGTAATATTTCCGAGTTGAATAACTGAATTGTCAACTCCCCTCGCATTATGTTTAATTTTTTCTGAGTTGAATATTGAATTGTCAACTCACCCTTGTTTAGTGTGTAATATTTCCGAGTTGAATACTGGATTGTCAACTCACCTTGCATTAGGTTTAATTTTTTCTGAGTTGGATATTGAATTGTCAACTCACCCTTGTTTTGTGTATATTATTTCCTAGTTGAATACTGGATTGTCAACTCACCCTGTATTATATATAAGTGTTTCTGAGTTGTAAATTGGATTGTCAACTCTCCCCCTTTTACTTGGTCACCTTTGGTTGGGTATTACTTGACCTGTGTGGAGTTAACCAAGAGTGGTAGTACCAAGCGGTTGCGTGAAGAACCTCAGTTTGCGTCTATTGTGATTGGTCCCTTGTCCTGATATTCATTGTATTTGTGAACTGTGGTTGAGAAAGGATCCCAGGTAGTAGCCTGATGCCAAGTCTTTGCTTGAGGAGCCGTTTTGAGGCTATGCAAACTTCAGTTCGCGCTTACCGTGATAGGCCCCTTGTCCTGATATTCATTGTATTTGTGAACTGTCGTTGCAAGTGAATAATAACTTCAGTTTGCGTCTGTCGTGATAGGCCCCTTGTCCTGATATTCATTGTATTTGTAAACTGTCGTTGAAAAGGAATGCCAGGTAGTAGCCTGATGCCAAGTCTTCACTTGAGGAGTCGTGTTGAGAATTGGCAAGCATCGATTCGCGTCCATCGTGATGGATCGCTTGGCCAGCTATCCAGTGTGGTCACAAACTGTAGCTACAAGATTGTTATTTTCCTTTTGTGAATGTAAGTCATTAATTTTGTTGTTTCGCACATAGCAAGCGGACTGTTCAAGCACGCTTGCTCCGCGACATTATACTTATGTTTCCAGTCGGTTGCCCTGAGTGAGATATCTGATTGCTCAACTCACATGCGTGTAGGAAAGCGACTAGCTTCGAGTTCGCCAATTATTGTTAAGTTTGTTTGGGTAAGGCTGAAGAGAGTTCGCCTATTAGATTGGCAACTCTAATTCTTTCGGTGCTCCCCCCCTGTATTGTTCATCAATGGAGTGTTTTCCTAGAATTAATCATGGCTATAGGTAGAAGCTAGTTGCCGAACATTGGTATCTGTACCACACCGCTGCGCAACCCAACATAACCCCGATCGTGTCGTATCGCGAGTAGGAGTCCTTATTCGAGTCTAACCTAGGTTTCAACGAAGTTTGAACATTAGTATGATTCCGAACTCGCACAATTAGGGCGTATTCCTTCTGAATGCTATAATCAATTATGATTCACGTACGAAACCTTGATCTTGAGTAGGGGGGCACATACCTTAAGTATGTTACCCATTGCCTACACCCTCGACAAACCTACGATGACCAAGAGTCACTAGGTCGGTCTCACTACTGGAGGTGGTTGCGATGTACTGGTGTGACCAGCCGAGAACACGCAACTCACCATACTCCTCATAAACTAAGAATCTGGTCGTGGTTATAAGTTCCTCTCGTTACTTCTCTTCATTACAGTCAGGGTCTTTCATTCTCCCCAATTTGCACAGGCCGGCTTACGGAATTTTTTTTTCTTTTTTTTTTCTTTTTGTTTGGGTAACTTTGATTGGAGTGTAGCGAGCGGTACGCTCACTACGTATTTAAATAATCATATTTTCAAATTAAATCTCGCGGCAGTAGTTACGTCTTGAACTAGTTCAAGGTCTCGCTAAAAACGCAGCTGGTGTCAAGCGGCCCGCACCGCCCCCCTCGTCCACCTACCGTTCCCCCGCGTCAACTTCCGCCATCAGTCGGCGTCTTTTTCTAACGGTCACAACACCACGCTTTGTTTTCCTCCGCGATCTATCAGCGTATTCACTCAGTTCATTGTGTTTTATGCCTGAAATCGATGTAAGGCATTGTAACTAAACAGAGAGTGTCGTTATAAACTAATTATCTAAAAATCCGAGTCGGATCTCTGAGTATACCGCCTTATGCGTGAAGGAGGCGTATAAAACAACATCGCAATACATACTTCGGTTCGGTTTTTTTTAATTTTCTAAGTTCATTAAATTTCAAAGTGTCTTCGCGTGGTTATATGAACACATAACGAAGTGTTAACCTCTCCATCTGTTGCGTACGAGCTGTACCGTTTAAATAAATGGTCGCAAGTAATACTTGGAGACAGTTTTTTAAGTTCATTAAATTTCAAAGTGTCTTCGCGTAGTTGAATGAACACATAACGGAGTGTTAACATCTGAATCTGTTGCGTACGAGCTGTACCTTTTAAATAAATGGTCGCAAGTCATACTTGGAGACAGTTTTTTAAGTTCATTAAATTTCAAAGTGTCTTCGCGTAGTTGAATGAACACATAACGGAGTGTTAACATCTGAATCTGTTGCGTACGAGCTGTACCTTTTAAATAAATGGTCGCAAGTCATACTTGGAGACAGTTTTTTAATTTCATTAATTTTCAAAGTGACCTCGCGTAGGTGTGTGAATCCATAACGAAGTGTTTAAATCTCAATCGGCTGCGTACGAGCTGTACCTTTTAAATAAATGGTCGCAAGTCATACTTGGAGACAGTTTTATAATTTCATTAATTTTCAAAGTGACCTCGCGTAGGTGTGTGAATCCATAACGAAGTGTTTAAATCTCAATCGGCTGCGTACGAGCTGTACCTTTTGATTAAATGGTAGCAAGCCATACTTCGTGACTGTTTTTCAATTTCTTTAATTTTCAAAGTGACTTCGTGTAGTTGTATGTTCACACGACGAAGTGTTAACACCTCAATCTGCTGCGTATGAACAAGACCTTTTGAATAAATGGTAGCAAGCCATACTTCGTGACTGTTTTTCAATTTCATTAATTTTCAAAGTGACTTCGTGTAGTTGTATGTTCACATAACGAAGTGTTAACACCTCAATCTGCTGCGTATGAACAATACCTTTTGAATAAATGGTAGCAAGCCATACTTCGTGACTGTTTTACAATTTCATTAATTTTCAAAGTGACTTCGCGTAGTTGTATGAACACATAACGAAGTGTTAACATCTCAATCTGCTGAGTATGAACAATACCTTTTGAATAAATGGTAGCAAGCCATACTTCGTGACTGTTTTTCAATTTCTTTAATTTTCAAAGTGACTTCGTGTAGTTGTATGTTCACACGACGAAGTGTTAACACCTCAATCTGCTGCGTATGAACAAGACCTTTTGAATAAATGGTAGCAAGCCATACTTCGTGACTGTTTTTCAATTTCATTAATTTTCAAAGTGACTTCGTGTAGTTGTATGTTCACATAACGAAGTGTTAACACCTCAATCTGCTGCGTATGAACAAGACCTTTTGAATAAATGGTAGCAAGCCATACTTCGTGACTGTTTTTCAATTTCATTAATTTTCAAAGTGACTTCGTGTAGTTGTATGTTCACATAACGAAGTGTTAACATCTCAATCTGCTGCGTATGAACAATACCTTTTGAATAAATGGTAGCAAGCCATACTTCGTGACTGTTTTTCAATTTCATTAATTTTCAAAGTGACTTCGTGTAGTTGTATGTTCACATAACGAAGTGTTAACATCTCAATCTGCTGCGTATGAACAATACCTTTTGAACAAATGGTCGCAAGACTTACTTCGTGACAGTTTTATAATGTTTATTAATCTTCAAAGTGACTTCGCGTGGTTGTATGAACACATAACGAAGTGTTAACACCTATGTCTGCCACACGGGATGTATACGACTGACAGTAGGCCAACTGCCTTGTTATCACCTCGGATTAGGCTTCTCCCCTTGATGAGAGAAAGTCTGGAGCGCCTTCAACATTAGATCGCCCCTGCCGCTTCTCTTCTTCACCTCCATCACGGTTGGAAACATCAGGCCTTGTTGAATACGTGATAAGGCAATTTCTCCCCACCGTCGGACTAAAGGTTTGAGATCATTGACTTTCGCACACCCCCTTTTCGTGAATCGTCCCTAGAATTACTGATATCGACATACCCTTAGAACTAAGTTTGGTAAGAAAAAAAAAAGAAATTCCTTAATTACTCAGTGTTGGCCCTTCGGCCTGAAAAATAAATTTAATCTGGAACTGACTTTTGAAATATTTAAATACTTAAGGCTCATATAAATGTACAATAGTGATCACTGTTTATTTTAATTAGTTGGCCACCCTAGAAAGTAAGACTATTCTTAATCATCAAACATCACCATCATTACCTCATATCACACTAACCCATATGTACCATTATATCTCTAATTAAATTTGTCTCTCTTTCACAAAAGAATATACAGTTTTGTTCTGGTCACGCTCGCTGTTTCTCAATTATCCACCTGTATTCCCTCTGAGAATCAAAGAAATGCTCTACCGTGTGTCCTAGCCGGACGATAGTGGATCCAGCAGAAGCAAAAGATCTGGTATGGATTTAATTTTATGAACAACAATGATTTGTACCTCATTTCATTACATGACCTGACAGTTCTTTGTCATTCATTAATATTTAGTGGAAAACGTAAGTTGGATAGGTACGTGGTAATTATACCAACTCCATGTGTCATACGAATAATTACCGATAAATGCATGTTTTAATACTTACCAGATTGTATGACGTCCAATAAAGTCGAACCGAATGACGTCACCTTAATTTTTAATTTATCGAAAATTTCTCTGGTGAGATATTTTTTCAGCAGCGAGTTTGAGTCGGACGCTTCCAACTTTTTAAATCCTGTCTCCAATTTTTCAAGAACACTCGGGGAAACCTTACTGCAACGAAATTGAAAATAAAAAGTATGATTGTGTGCAAAATTACAACGGTTAAACATCACAAATTGATCCTGAATCACTTACGCCAATTTTGGATTTAGGCGGCTGCACGTCGCTCGATTGCACATTGTTTATTCAATTTATACCCTTTCAATTAAATTTTAGCGATTTTTGAATATTTACAAAGATGCTTCAAAATTTGTTTTGATTACAAATAACAAAATAAAACAGTGAAAATTTCAATTCGACAATTAAACATCTAAAATACTATAATATATCAAATCATTTGAAATTAGATTTATTTTCAAATTTTTTTGATTAATTCAGTTTTGGTAGGTACCTAAATAGTAAACGTGGATATATAGGGGACATCATCTATTAGGATTTGAGTCCATTGTACTCTTTCAAAGTAGGGAAATTTATGTTTTTTTAATGAATTTTCGTTCATACAACCGAAATTTTAAAATATTAAATAAATGCATTTAATAATTATTTTTTTTATTTTTAATCACATGATAATAACAAGTAGATTTTAGCATAATCAGTTTATAATTTTACAGTGACAGTACACAATCATCAAAAAATAAGTAAGTATATAAAATACACACGTCATTTTTGAGATTTTTTTTAATTTTATCAATATTTTATTTATTATCAGTGACATTTTGACGACGCTAAACTTATTGTTTTGTCCATAATATATGTAAATAGTTGTTAACTATCATATTTTGACTCTGATGCAAATTTCAATGTTATGAAATCATTGCTAAAGTTTTTAATTCTTGTTGAAGTATCCGATATAATCCAGTTGTTATGAAATTGAGTTAGCCATTTACTAGTGCTTGTTTCTGTACATCCAACGCCGTCCAGTAACAGTAGGTATTGTTAATTTTGTGAAACATCTACTATCCTTTTTGGAATACATATTTAATTCTCATAGATTATATGTAAATTGTGAGTTATTTAATGATGATAAACTTTTTTAAACCTATACTCTTATAATATTATTGTACACATAATCAATAACAAAACATTTATAATAACAATCTCTCAAGTTAAGTTTAAAAGCAAAGTTCATAAAATATCCTTCAAAAAGAATCAATGCATGAACTGAGAGATACTAAGGTCTTACTAATAAATTCTGATCAATGAATATGGTGTCTGTTCAGATTCGTATTCTTTAAGATTCAGTTTAATTCTACTCTGAAAAAATACATTATAAAATGCTAATAAACGTTGGATACTTATAAAAAACACGCTATATTCGGATTTTCGCCATATCATAGTTAACATATCTGTTGCATGTACCTACTTATTTTTTTTTTGAGAAAGTTCTCGCGCTCGTCATTTATTTTTTTATTTATTTCGTTACTACTGAATAAAGTTTATTAACCTATTGTTTGAATTTGTATTATATTATTGAACATTATTTGCCACATTTACTCTACCATTCTAAAATCGACTTTTTGTGTATAGCTGTTTATTTGTCTACAAAAAACGAAATGGGGAAAAATATGTATTGTCCCAGCTCATTTTCTTTCTATAGTTATGTTTAGATTTTTGTGGAAACAAAAAAAAACGGTTGATAACCCTTTGAAGTTGGGAAGCAATAAAAGTTTTTCGTTTTCACAGTAAACAAAGAAAACACAGCCTTGATACTTGTACCTATGTACTTGTGTATAATCTTGATTCGCGAAACCAGTAACATGACCGTGTGTATCTTGGTTTTGTTTGCACAAAAAAAGGTTTCTTTGTAGGTCCAACAAATAAATTCACGTGACAAAAATGATCTCGAACATTTTTCGCCATAAATCCTCCAAGCAGTTTTCAAAAATAAATTCACTCCTCTGTGTTGTGCTGTCATTCCGTTGGATTTCGCCTAGACCTTCAAATATTTGGTCCAATTGTTTTGCTGAAAATTCATAGAGACTTAAACAACTAATTAGTGTTTTTATTTATTGTTTCAATTTTTTTTGCGTTAATTACAAATAAACAAAATCAGATAGAGGAGAAAAAATATGCACACTTAATATTAAAATATAACCTATTTACTAATTTCAACATAAAAAGATATAATTGTTGGCCTTCGTGGCTCAGTTGGTTGGGTAACTGACTGCTGATCAAAAGGTCCCGGGTTCGGTTCCCGGTGGAGACAAAGTTTTTAATTATGTTACGAGTGAAACTATTAATATCCAGAATGTGGCAACTTGTTATTGGGTGCATGTTAATTTAATATTTGACATAGTGCCTGTTAGTTGCCCGAGAAGCAATATTAAATAATTAAAAAGAAATGAAAAAACAAAAGAACAAAAAAAAGTACAATAGAAATTTTGAAATATTGGGGTGTGCGATAATAATTCCATAATATTGTTTTAAAGATTGTTTTTCCTGTACTATGTAAAGTGTACCTATTCAATTTGTTTATATTTGTAGCTGAATATAAGTTCATATATATTAAAAAAAATATTCTTCAATTTTAATCAAGAGGTTTAAAATTCTATTCAATACATTTGATTATATCTTTTCTGGTTTTATATTAAATATTTGCTGTAATTTATGTTTATATTATTGTATTTATAAATTTTAGTGTTGTAAAAATATTTTTCATCTTGAGTTGCGACATATAATTTTATATGACCTGTTTGTGAAGGTAAACGATGTATATAGGAGGTCGAGATGTCTTTTCGAGGAGTGAGATTTAAATTATTATTTCGTCATCTATACGATTGTAATGGTCTATCCAGAAGCGAATGAAACGTAGAATTTCTAAAATAACTTGACTTATTTACTGATTGACTAACTAATTCATCAACTCATGATTACAATACAAATACAATATATTTATATTTACATAAGAACACAATATGTTCCATGTGTCGTTTATCTTTAAACCAAAACGAGAAAAAGTTCTGTTCCATATAAAATATATAGGTTATTATTCCTATCTTCAAAGTCTTATATTATGAAACCACACCATAGTGGTGCCTTTTACGGTGTATATTGTTGACACAAAATAAGAATTCCGTATGTATAATACGTTCACATTATGTTCCTTTCTTTATGTGGTAAAGACATTGAGAAAGCGTTATTTGCTTATGCTTGTTTTAGCGTATCTACATATTTATCTCTTTTGCTTCTTCCACATATATTTATATAAGTGGTTATACAAACACGCTGTCAGCCTTTGTGTTATTGCGGAGTCCACATGGCATTTATGACAGACGATTTTACATTTAATTGTTTACATAAGTACGTACATTGCTTCTTGGAATCAAATTTATCCTTGTTGATTTTTCAATTCGCTTATTGATAGTAGTTAAAAAATTATTTCATTTTAATTACCAAATTTGATGTAACGAAATGCTCAAACGTGTTACCTTCAACATCCAATGATTTAAACTAATTGTATTGCACTGATTTATATATATTTTTTTGTTTTTAGTTAAAATTGTTGGCACCGATGACAGATAATTCCAATTTATACATATCCTCTTATTTCTGACATACCAAAAATAAATTATTACCTACATCTACACATTGAACGTGACAACAATACTGTTGCCCCTTCTCCATGCGATCCTAGGCCACATTCAGTCTCAAAAGGTACTCACTTGATGCTGTGCACATATAAAAAATCTAAAAACTAACTCGGCGCAGTGCGCTTAGTATTAAAAAAATAAGAGAATTCGCGGCATTCGCACTTTTATTACAGACAATTAAAGGGGAAAATACTTGTTGAACCAGTGAAAAGAAGGATACGGCTGAAGCAAGAGAAAATATAGCTGGCACAGTGAGTCCACTTCGTTCAATTTTTCCGTTCCTCCAGTCTTTTTTTTCTTCTTCCGTTATCGCACGAAATGTACAATATAAATAAATTAACAAATATATATTTCTTCGATTCATACTGTTTAATCGTTTAATTGGTCCCTTCGACGGATTATTTATTGAATTATATCTGCTCGATTTGTTTTCAAATGTGTTAAAAGCAGCGGCAAATTAAATATTGGATCCAGACAAACATTTAAACTCTTCTAAATATATAACATATTTTGATATATCCAGTCCAAATTGATTGTTTTATGGTGTTCCGATATTTCGAATAAATTGCCTTTAAAAACTGCTGTGGATAAAAAAATTATGTCATGGTATGCTAGTCATCGAAGCAGCATGTTGCTATGATCGATACTGCAATATAAATAAACAAACAAACAAATTGATCGAGTATATACGAATGCAAAAACAGCTTCAGGAATAAAATAAATTCATTAAGATATAAAAAAAATCCGTCAAGTCAGATAGAAAAGGTAAAGGAAGAGGCACGGTATACATTACTGTTAATTTTTCTTGTATTGGTCGAAGGCGACGAGGGCCTGTTTGATCAGAATTTTCTGCCTCTTGTGATGTGGACTCCCGGATGTCTTTTTTGAGGGTCTTTTGGGCATCCTTCGTCTTTCAGGTTTTC
This sequence comes from Molanna angustata, assembly GCA_963576475.1. Taxonomy (NCBI): domain Eukaryota; kingdom Metazoa; phylum Arthropoda; class Insecta; order Trichoptera; family Molannidae; genus Molanna; species Molanna angustata. The sequence continues at coordinate 24,558,006 of OY754974.1, forward strand.
CATATTGGACAGGGCACGATCTCTCCAATACCTTCTACTAAATAATGTACTCTATTTGTTATTTATGATGAAGATACAGTTGTTCACAAAATAAATAAAAAGAAAACACACAACAGAATAAGTTATGTAGGTACTTTAAAAGATTATTTTAGTTTGTTTACTAAGTTGAACATTTAATGATATTGATTTAGTTGTGTAATTTTTAATTCACAATTGATTTCTCCAATAATGGAAATACATTTCATTGTAACGTATTTGCATTATACTCCACACATACTTTTTCACGATTATTTTATTGTGCTTTTTTAATAAAAAGAAGTATGCGCGCACGTGATTTTTCCTTTGTTCGAGTTTTTCAATCTAAATTCTTCTGTCATGATTGCTGAGTAGACTTTTGACGTGACGTTAATATCTGTGAGACTTCCCTTGTTAGTCAGTTTTTCCATTGACCTTACTCAAGTACCTAAATGTGAATCCCTTTCGACTTTATCTTTATTCTTATTCCTCCTCCTTTCCTCTTAAATTGTTATTTGCCGCATGAAAGGACACGGTCCTTTGTGTTCCCTTCAACTGCGCAGCTTTTTTACCTTCCAATGATATAAATTTTTATCTTTATTTTTAGTAAATTTACTGCTAACAACTTCCTTAGCAAATAAATTTATTGTATTTGAGGTTTAATATTAAACTAAAAGAGTCGTGAATTTATAAACAGTATACCGACAATACAAATTGATGACATTTTCGTATTCATGCAAGTATTTACCAACTTAAAAATTTATACGTATTTTCTTTTTGTCCCAGTAACAATTAAATATACATCCTCATAAGTTCCCTAAACTAAGCATAAATGCATGTACTATAGGTGAACGAAATAGGTCGTGGCAAGATTCGCGACCACTGGAAGCTCAGCGCGCTTACCGCTCTTCCACCAGTCATCTTAATATTTGGTTTATAAATTTTGCAAAAACATATTAACTGTTCTATCATATCAAACCCTAAGGTGCCTTTTTTCCAATTTTTTTTTTTCGTTTTAAACCTAGCATATCAATTACGCTATATTTTTTTGATGATTTTGATGTTTCATGATTAGCATAAACCTTGAGTTTTTTCGGCTTAACCAAGGAAGTGATGATCTAATTGCGTTTTGCTCAAGGAATACTATGAAATGCTCAGAGTTTACAGTTTTCATCATATTTTCAAGTTTTTTCATAACAAATTAACGCGAAATCTGTTAAACAAAACAATTTTTCCTTTTTGTTTCAGGTAAAAGCTCAACCAATACAACTGAAGATATCTTAACAACACGCTGTACTTTGGTAATGTAGTATCTATGATAATTTTAAAAAGACAATACGATCGATTATTTATTTTTCTGTGTAGAATACTGTACCTGTTTAGATAGGTACTGTAGTGTTTTAATTAGTTTTATAACCCCAGTCGTCAGTTCATATTGATAACACTTTGGTTATCTAGTGTTACTATTGTGACTATATAATATATTTTATCATAATCAATCAATTCACGTCCGCTCCAATTATGGAGAATATACCTTCTCCCATGTCAATCAGGCACGACGCAGCTCTGTTCTGTACAATCTCTGTATGGTTAGTGGAGGCCTAACCTGACGTCTGTTCTCTTCAAGGTGATATTGCAAACAGCTGTTGCTGATGCTGTCAGCGGACATATGGAGGATAAGGGTGGCTATTGCGTCCGTTCTCTGACTTAATGATCAAATCTAACCATCTGACTCCCAGTATTCTCCGCAGGTATCTACGTATTTTCAATGCTCCGTAACTTTATTTCCTGTGCTAATGCTGAGTGAGATAAGATGACTATGTGAACTTAATCGACTACGAATTAATCTGATTTAGTTGACCTAATTTTAGATATTTTACTAAATTTAAGGATCGTTTAACTTTAAGATTTTCAACCCAAAAACGAGTATCTTTCCAAGCCTCTGCAATGAGATGTCACGATATTTTAAATGGAAATAGTTCATTTTGTCCCGAGCCATTGTGTGTCTTAAAGATAGTGACATTGTATCTATCATAAGACACACGCGGCTCTGGAAGAGATGAGTCAACATCACAGTATCTTCAAGACGATCTTCAATTGGAAATATCCAGGACACGTCTCACCGTGAAATTGTTTTTGTCGACAATTACTGAACAAGCTTTAGATACCAATTACTTAAAATAATTACTTATTTTGTATGTTGTACTAGCGAATAGCACTCACAATGGTTAAAAATGTTTTGCTGTTGTTTTTTTTTTTTATTTATTTTCAAGATATGACATCTCATCCAATATTTGATGTTCTATTTGTATTTTATTTTATTTTATTTTATTTTATTTTATTTTATTTTATTTTATTTTATTTTATTTTATATTATTTTGTTTTATTTTATTTTATTTTATTTTATTTTATTTTATTTTATTTTATTTTATTTTAATTTATTTTATTTTATTTCATTTCATTTTATTTTATTTTAATTTATTTTATTTTATTTCATTTCATTTTATTTTATTTTATATTGCTTCTCGGGCAACTTACAGGTACTATGTCAAATATTAATTTAACACGCACCCAATAACAAGTTGCCACATCCTGGAGACTTACGATATTATTCGCCTCACAGATCCAGACTGAAAACGCTATTTTAAACTGTATACCTAATCAACTGAGCCACGAAGGCTAACGAAATATATCGTAAAAGATTATGTGTGTAAAAACTGTGTTTTTATAATCGTAATAATTTCATTATGAACTTCCTTCTCTTTGAACGAAACAACGTTAAAAATAATAAACTACTCAAAAAAATTTAAACTTGATCACATATATAAAGTAAAAGAAAGCGAGTCGGTTGTAGCCAACACTAAACTCTCCACACCAGAGTATGTAAGTGTTTATTTTTTCTTCTTGAAAGGTTAACAATCTCTTAATGCATTTTTATGAAGTACATTTCTATTAGATTCTTAATTTGTCCACTAAAGGAGTGTTATATTATTTATGTATAATTTGTTATTTAGACAATGTTTACAAAATAAAATAAACAAATATATTTTTTTATTAGTAATACATAATATAAACAGATAAATATTATTAGTAATACATAATATAAACAGATAAATATTATTAGTAATACATAATATAAACAGATAAATATTATTAGTAATACATAATATAAACAGATAAATATTATTAGTAATACATAATATAAACAGATAAATATTATTAGTAATACATAATATAAACAGATAAATATTATTAGTAATACATAATATAAACAGATAAATATTATTAGTAATACATAATATAAACAGATAAATATTATTAGTAATACATAATATAAACAGATAAATATTATTAGTAATACATAATATAAACAGATAAATATTATTAGTAATACATAATATAAACAGATAAATATTATTAGTAATACATAATATAAACAGATAAATATTATTAGTAATACATAATATAAACAGATAAATATTATTAGTAATACATAATATAAACAGATAAATATTATTAGTAATACATAATATAAACAGATAAATATTATTAGTAATACATAATATAAACAGATAAATATTATTAGTAATACATAATATAAACAGATAAATATTATTAGTAATACATAATATAAACAGATAAATATATAAAATATATAATAGATAAATATATTATACAGATAAATAGATAAATATATTTATCAAGATAAATAGATAAATATATTTATCTGTTTATATTATTAGTAATACATAATATAAACAGATAAATATTATTAGTAATACATAATATAAACAGATAAATATTATTAGTAATACATAATATAAACAGATAAATATTATTAGTAATACATAATATAAACAGATAAATATTATTAGTAATACATAATATAAACAGATAAATATTATTAGTAATACATAATATAAACAGATAAATATTATTAGTAATACATAATATAAACAGATAAATAATACAAAAATCAAATAAGTACTGTCCCAATAAAGTTTAAAAACTTGTGTTTGGGATATAAGATTCGCAGAGGACAAAAGTTTTCACAATACACCATACACACAAAACATTGTCAGGAAACTCATAGTAAAATTGCATTACTAGCAAGATGAGCATGTATGAGACAGTGTATCAATTTTGATGAGGCGATGTATATGTGTCAAGATAGAAAAATGCGGTTTCGGTTCTCACTGCCTACCCCTTGAGGAAGATAGAAGTGGAGAGAAAACTACACTTGTCTATAGACACATACAATATCAATATGAAGTATTTTACTTCTGTTGTATACATTTTTCATACAAATATGAAATTTATTTCACATTAATGAGTGAAAATAATTTTGAACAAAAATTAAAAAATAAAATTCAAAGGTGTTTTTTTTATATTTTTCATTTCTATTTATATTTTTTGCTTTGTAGACAATTAACAATAATTTATTTAATAAGATTTTAATACATTCAATTATGAATTATTTAGTTGGTTTAATAAAATATTTCTTTATTAAAGATTCTGAGCACGTCCCTTATTACACGAACAAAAAAAATTAAATTATCTGTTGATTTAATTTATTTTCATTATTTTGTGATTAAGGCAATCTCCAAAGTTGCCTATGATGAAAATGTAATTATAAGAATACTTTGAAGGATTTAATTAGATCAAATAGAAATTATAATATAAAAGTTTCATTACAAGTTCCTAAACCAACAAAGAGTTTCTTAACTCCAAGGATCTGCCTTATTTAATCTGAAAAAGCTTTCTCTTTTTTTAAATTAATTTTTAATCAAAACTCAACACACATCCATCTGAAACGAGAGTAACATTTTGTTTAAGACGGTACCTCAAACATTGCAGTGAGGATTTTTTCGAAATCAAATATCTTAAATAGTTTGGTAAGTAAAAATAGTATTTTGAAAATTTTCTTATTGAATGGTTGTCACACAATTTTCAAATTTATCGTTCTCTCAATAAATATGATACTCTTTTTATAGCTAATAAATATACCTTTTTAAATTACACCATAACTCGAGGAAATTTGTTTTTTCAAAAAAATCCAGAATTTTCTAACATTTTTACTAAGAAAAATATTTTTTTTGATAAATTTGTGTTCAACTGCCTATATTTCCAAAGTTTTAAAAAAATAGCGAAAAAAACCGAAACACCCCTACTAGATAATTTAATTTTCTATAAAAAATATTAGCACTGTAATAGTACATCTCAATTTTTTATTAAATTTTTTATAAAAATTGAATTTAGTGACGACATCGCTTCATACAATATGTATGGCAGTCGCCTATACACAATATATCTAAGAAGTTTTGTACGTATTCTTAAATTATACATACTATCGCCATCTACAGTTGGATCTCATGTATTTTATGCAACTAGTAATATATAATATTTGTCTGTCATTTAGTCAATAGACGTAGGCAGCTTTCTTGATTTTTAATTCCCAATTGCCACATTCTTTTCCGATAAATGATTAAGTGTTATAGTGCCTTTTTATATTTGATATAATATTTACCTATTGTTTAATATCAACATTAAACAAGAAATATCGAATAAATATTTTATTCTTTTATATTGTGTTTATTTATGATATGAAAGGTTTTTTCATCCCTAAATGAAATTTGATTTCCGTATTCTCTCTCAAGAGTTCTCGTATTTCATATTTGTTTTGTGAATATAGCTTTTTTATTTTTAGGGCATAATTTCAAATGTTTTTACTGTTACGTTATTGATTTTGAATAATTTTATAGCTGGATTTTGTTGGATTTGCAAAGGAAACACAGAATGGCGTGACGGACACCTTTTTTATTAATTTTCATACAACCATTTTTTCAAAACAACTGAATAACAATATAAAATTACAGAGAGGCCGAAATGACAGTTCTAATTTTTTTAAAAACTGAATACAACAAAAAAGTATAGACAAAATCGAATGTTATAAAACCATAGATAATCATATGAAATTTAACATACACCCGCCCGTTGACATAATAATGTCAACATAGGAATCTATTAAAATTATACAATTCAAAAATTAAATGAACAACATTTGTTTATTACATTTAATACATGAAGCAGATTTATAACTTCTTAAATGCATTAGAATTCTATCTATCCTACAAGAAAGACACAAATAATATTAAATACCGACATGTTTTTTTTACATAATTTACTCCTAATAAAACAATTGCACAGAAAAATGAATCATTAACTAGTCGTGAGTAGACTCAGTACCTTTTCCTATTAAAATAAATCATACACATACTAAAAAAAACATAAGACATTATAATTCAAAGAGTACAAATAATTCAAAGATTTGAAATACAAAAAAATGTATTTCAAAGATTTCTATACAGAGACAGAAACTTATTAGTTGACATAATTAGGTATGGTTTGAAACCTTGTCTAGTAACGAAAAATTCAAGTAGGGTAAAAACTTACAGAGGTTGTCTGTAGATGTCTCTGGTGACATCTGGTTGTTTTATTGAATTTCAATACAAAAAACAATTATATTAATGCAAACTTATGATAAATACAAATAGAATAATAAGTTTATAAATATTCCTTTTCAAGTGTGAATAAATTGAGGATTATTCTGGCTTTAAAATTGATATATTTAAAATATAATGTTGACTAAAAGAATGCCTTAATATTTATAGTTTTGTACTCAACAGTTGTAAATGTGAATGATTGTTTCAAACAAGAATATTTAATTAAACACAATTGATATCACTAAAAGATAAATACTCTCATTGAAAAAAACTACATATAACAATTTTATTTAAAATTGAATAATACACATTCCCCGAATAAAATTGAATTGTAAGATATACATCTTAAACAAACCGTTATAACTATAATATAACATTTGTATGATATAACAATAATATTCGCACATAACATTAATACAATATATTAGCAAGTAACCTTGACTAGGTTTTTATAATTACAAATGATCTGTTAAATCAAAAACATTACAAATTGCAAATTAAAAAGACATATTAACATGTTCAAATCTCAAGTAACATAGCTGAAAATAATTTACATTATTAGATGAGTTGCACATTACATCTACATATTAAATATATTACTTAACTAATAAATTTGCATGATATCTTCATGGGAAGCACATAACCATATACATATTCATAAGTTCTTAAGTATAAATACAAAAAAACAATACATTCTTATAATAACAAATCAGAAAAGATCAATGATTCAATGCTAAACTCAATCGATAGGCAACGGAATAACCTTTGTAATGGATCTTACATAAATGCCTGTCTTTGTCTTGACAGAAACAGCTCTCACATGACCATCCTTACCAGGAAATAGCATATGTTCATACACAATCAACAAATCTGTAATATGACAATGAGAGGGCAGTAATAGAGGAAATTTCTGACTGTATGGTGCCCCAGAAAAGCGTATACGACCACCTACTCTTATACAACCCTGTGAATCTAAAAATAAATTGAGAAATTTCATCTGCTTCAATGAATACTTGTCTGGATCGACTACCTTATTACCATTTGACAACATATCCATTTCTCTGCTGAAATACCTACCTTGTGTGCATTTAATTATGCATACTAATGCTGATTTCAATTCAGTGGATTTAAGAGCTCCGATCTGTCTGGACTTGTACTTTAAAATGTTTATGAAACGCAACATATAGACTACGACTCTCAATATTTTATTCCATGATGAGAATTTTTCGAATAAATCTGTAAAATAAGTATCATTTTGTTTCTCAACAAGACTAAGAGTTTTGCATCTCTTCTCTGGAACTGATAGTCCATTGATTTCCAATGGAACATTCCAATGAGTATCCTTTGATGATAACCAAGAGGGTCCACCAAACCATAATTTGCTTTCAGCCAAAACCTGTGGCATCAAACCTCTCGACACAACGTCCGCTGGATTCTCCTGAGATTTGACATGATTCCAATTGCCTATGGGGGAAATATCCTGTATTTCTACTACTCCATTAGCAACGAAAGTGGTCCATTTGGAAGGATCCCCTTTGATCCAACACAATGTAATCATGGAATCTGTCCAATAAAAGCAATTATTTATATCAACATTCAATACCTTACTAACGTTTTCCATTAATCTAGCGACGAGGAGAGCAGCCAATAATTCCACACGAGGAAGCGTGACTGGTTTCAAAGGAGCAACACGGGATCTTGCACAAATCAAGTGGACTGTAGAACGATTAGATAATGTTTGACAACGTGCATATAATACTCCTCCATATGCCTTCGTAGAGCTGTCTGCAAACCCATGAAGCTCAATTTTCACCAGATCTTTAGGAAAAATCAGACGAGGAACTGAAATGAAATTTAAACAGTTCAATTTTTCACAAAATGACTGCCAGACATACAATATGGAATCAGGAATTCTATCATCCCAATTAATATTCTCCTTCCATATTTGTTGCATTATTAATTTGGCAAATATTGTAACAGGAGACAAGAAACCAAGAGAATCAAAAATTCTAGCAATATCTGAGAGAACATTTTTTTTAGTAGGACTCTTGCTCAATAAATTATCAGGCAAGACAACTTGAAATTCATCTGAGACAGGCTCCCACTTCAAACCCAAGGTTTTAACAGCAGATCCCTCTGAATCATGAAAGGAAAATGTACACTTTTCCCGCTTATCAACAAGGATGTTATTCAATACAATAGGACTATTTGAATACCATTTATGTAATTCGAACTTACCTAGAATTAACAAATTTTGCAGCTGATTAACACTATCAATCATGATACCTTCATCATCAAAACTGGCTATGACATCATCTACATATGTATTTTCGCTTAGAATTTGAGATTCTAAAGGAAAGGCGGTGTTTTTATTGGTAATGTTTTCTAATTCCCAAAAGCGTGTGATGTCGGAGTGCAACACTGCTAAATTGCAGATAGACTTTCTCGAGGAAGGTGAAAGTCGATCGGACAAGGATAAATCTCCACACATCACCCAACCAAACTCTGTGTTTATCAGACCTGGCAACCCAGGACCCAACTTATTTTGCCTGACTTCAGACAAATGGAAAATTCATTGGCACCCAAAATTATATCAACTTTACTCGAAACATTAAAGTTGGGATCTGCTAATTTGACATAAGATGGCCATCTTACTAACCTCTTAGAGAAATTATTAGTGGGAAGACAATCTGTTATTGTATCCAACACTCCAAACTCTGAGTTCAGCTGAAAATCAGAATTTCTAGACATAATGGTGAAATTAATTGTATGGGAAACAGGAGTAGCGTGGCCTCCAACCCCCTCAACCGAAAAATGGACAGGACTAAACTTACAACCTTCCAGTCGATTGACAAATTCAGATGTTACATAATTTTTTTGACTTCCGATATCCATCAGTATCCTACACTGATGGTTTTTTCCTGCTCCGTCAAGCACATATCCTAGAGCAGTAGGTAGCAATGATACGTGACATAAAACGTTATTTCTGTTTTTAACAGACAACGAGACCGAAGGCACTGGACTTACAGAGTCTTCGGTCATGTTATTATTAACATTAACTACAGACTGATTTGAAACATTTGAATGTAATAATAAATTGTGTTTTTGATGACAAATACTGCATGTTAAATCACTTTTTTTGCATTCAGCTGCCCTGTGATTTGAGGACAAACACAAAAAACATAATTTCAACCTTTCAACAAACCTACGTCTTTCATCAGGATTACATTTTTTGAATTTAAAACAATTGGAGATTGAATGATTTTCTTTGTTGCAAAATAAACATTGCTTACCTTTAAACGACACACCATTAGTCTTACCAGAGTTCACGGACAGATTTGCGGTGCTTTTATTTAAATTTTGAGATTTGTGATCATCCAAAGAAATCACTTCTAGTGCCTGACATCTCTGTGTTATAAAGTTTGTGAATTCCTCCAGAGTGGGGAAGTCTGTTGTCATTCTTTGAAATTCGAAATCCCTAAAAGAGAGAAAATCTAACCTGGTAGACAATATATGAATTAATAAAAGATCTGCCATATTGCCAACATTAAGCGACACCAATGCGTTGTAATTGAGGTTAAATTCTGATAAAAGACGTCTTAAACTGTATGTTTTTGAAACTTTTTCTAAACCAATAATCTTTTGCAAAAAATGATGTGCGATTAAAGTTTTGTTGTCAAATCTCTTGACTAAAGTAGCCCACGCAGCACTGTAGTTATTTTCAGTCACTTCAAGGGACGATATAACCGACACAGCTTCTCCGCGCAGACACGATTTCAGGTAGTAAAATTTCTCGACGTCGTTTAATTTGGTATTTGAATGTACCATTGATAAGAATAAGTCTTTGAACTGCTGCCATTCACTGTAAGTTCCGCCGAAGGTGGGTAGTTTTATCTTTGGAAGCATGCAGTGTCCGTCCATATTAGCTTTTATTAATTTTGTATCAACCATTCTGTGTCTTAAGCTTCTCATCAGGAGCTCGCATCTTCGCTCTAATTGTAAACCCTCGGGGATCTGAGTCTCGTCCTCTTCGAGATCAATATTTACTTCTTGTAATTTTTTGAATAAGTCTTGCAGACGCTCGAGTGTGAGTTGCAGGTCAACACTATCCTGAGATTCGTCCAGTTGCTTCTCCATATATGTCAGACGTCCTTTGATGTAGCGTCTGACATTTAGTAGTTTTTTCTCATCGGCCATGATAAATATTTTATCTGACCAAAACCGATATTAACTTTAAAATATCAGTTAAAATTAACACAAAACTTGTGTACGAGAAGCTACACAAAAATGTGGGCATGCGTGCACCAATGTAAAAAAATCACAAAAAGATGTAACACACTCCGACACGCCTCGCAAATCACAACTATATCACGGCACGATGGACCAAATGAATAATTTTATAGCTGGATTTTGTTGGATTTGCAAAGAAACACAGAATGGCGTGTCGGACACCTTTTTTATTAATTTTCATACAACCATTTTTTCAAAACAACTGAACAACAATATAAAATTACAGAGAGGCCGAAATGACAGTTCTAATTTTTTTAAAAACTGAATACAACAAAAAAGTATAGACAAAATCGAATGTTATAAAACCATAGATAATCATATGAAATTTAACAGATTTAAATAACTTGGAGTTTTAAAAAGTATAAATGAATATCAAATTTTAAACTTTTGTTATTTAAATAGATTGATATTAAGATTCTTTATAATAAAAAAATATATTTTTTATTTTCTGTAATACATACTCTTGGGAATCTCGCCTAGAATAAAACTCACAGATGATCAAGGGCATACTATTATGCCGCAGTGGCATACGCTTCTAAGAATCTTCAATTATCTAAGAAAAATGTATTGTTATTTGAGTTATTTATCTTTATCGAATATCATATAAGAAATATCGCTTTTAATTTATGAAAATGTTTTAATAAATCTATATTATTCACTATTTAACAGTGACAGAAGATTAATGCATAAGAGTGAATAGTAATAATGACAATTTTTAAAAAGAATTAAAATTTTAATGAAACACTCTTTTTTTTTCAATTCGACCGATAACAAAGAAAGCATACCTACATACAACATAAATTTATTTTAGAGAAGATGGGTAGAAACTGTTGAAAACTTTATTTAATACCTGATAATGGCTGCATGTTATATACTTTGGAAATTTGTTTGAGTTTCAAGAAAATCCTCTTTCAAGCTATCCATAAACCTACTTAACAGATCCCTCCGTAGATGTATGCCGCAAGCTTCGAGTTATATTTATAGGTAAAGCTTAAAGCTCTCTTCAATTTATTCGTTTTTCTGAATTAATTCCAATACCATACCCTAAATTTTCTCAACCATTATTTCTACTTGGAAATTTAATAATGAGACATACAAATATCGCCTTTTTTTCGTCGGATAAAGTTTTTAATTACTCAACCAAACTTCATAAGCTCAACAGAATTTCACCCACGGTTGTATTTATCAAATGTATTTTCTTAACATACAATTTGAATTTTCAAATTAAAGATATATCAGAAAGTACTTTTTTTTACAATTTTCTTTTTTGTACCTATATAAAATAAATAAAAGTTCAAGAACAAATTAATATACCAAAGTATTTTACAACAAAATTCTATAACAATTATCGATCGTTTTCGCCAAGGTGACACAGCATTATCAAAGTCTTAGACGAAACTAACCAATTTAAACAAAAATCATCCTACACTACAACATTTACAGCGTTGCCACCTGTGTGGGTGGAGTTACAGGGATGTTTACAATGTTGCCTTTCATTTTTTTTTATTAGTTTCTAACATTTCTAGATATTGATAATGCCAAGTCGTATCAACGAAATTTTTCGGTCATTGTTATCGAATTTCGTTGAAAATATTTTGGTGCATTAATTTAAAAATGAATTTCCACTATGTTAACACAAAAACTTAAGAATTATAAAATAAATACTTTATCAAAGAAAGCAACAACTGTAATAATCAAAAGATGGAAAAATAATGATTGTATATTCTTTATTTATTGTACATAGTACCGAAATAGGCACTTGTACTTGTCAACTTTTTCACATAACATACATTTCATAACAAAGTGACATTTCATAACAAAATGACATAGATATAAAAAAATATATCAGTGTCGTCTTGTTAACGCTTGAGCAACTCCCATTCCTTACTATCTTCCATATATTCTGAGATTTTATAAAAGACTTTCTCGAGAAGAGATGATTGAGAGGCCGGGGCCGCCCAAGAAAGGGATGGCACGACCATGTGAACGATATTCTGAAAGACGGAAATGTTAGAAGCATGTACAATAGACGAACATGTATGAGACGATGCATGAATGTTGACGAGGCGATGAATGTGTGCCAGGATAGAAAGATATGGCGTTCGGTTCTCTCTGCCTACCCCGTAAGGGACATGGCGTGATGGTATGTATGTATGTATGTACTTTCTCGAGAAGCTTTTGTTGAACATATTTCTTCAATTTGGTAAACGAGAACTTATCCATGCCACATGTCGCTGTAAAGTTTATTAATTCACGAAGAAATAAAATATTCCCATTGGATTATATTTGTAAAAATGTGTGATCTGTTAACTGTTTTTTATATTTTTTTTTATTTCTTATCCACATGTCGATTGTTTCTAACTTTCCTGTGGCTTACTTTCAAATAAATTACCGTAAATTTACATCAATTTTCTACCAACCGCTGCGCTGACCGGATATTACCGTGTATTGGTTATATTAAACCATGGCTTATCATGGAAAATTAAATTCACTTGATTAATTCAACCTCAACGTAATTATAATATATGGAACATATAGCTAGCCCGCCATTGCTAACTATGTGTTCATATAGAATTATTATATTTGTTTATATAATGTTAAAAAAAATAGATATACCTATAAATAAAATATTTATTGATTCTTTTTTCAACCAACACGTTATATTTATAAGATTTCATTGGTTTATTTTGTTCAACTTTTTTCTGGTAATAATTAAAAATAAAACATTAAAAATATACCTATTTTTTATCCAATCAGGTCATTGTTCGTAAAGAAAGTGATACGCAGAATATTTAACCTTTCTTAATCATGATACATAAAAATCCACATACATATAAATCTATAACACAATTATTATGTTGGGCCATAGAGCAATATACTTTTTTCAAATTATAAACACAAATTATATAGAAGTATATGGCCTAAAAGATCAAATCAAGGCATATTTTTCCATATATTTTTGTGTTAATATGTAATTGAAAAATAATATATTGCTGTACGCCTCATAGTTTATAAGAAATATATAAACTATGAGGCGAAAAAAAGGAAAAAGTATTCAATGAATTAAAAAAAAGGTTGGCAGAGGAAGATTTTCATCTAATTGTAATTTTCATGGACTCATTATTTGCTATAATGTATCAGACGTTCATAATTTATTCGTAATATTATGTATCCAAACCATCCCATGGAAATTAATTATGTCAATTTAATTTTTACAAGCGTTAATATCTCTTGAATATTCCGATATTGTTGGTTGGACAAACTTGAGCATCTTTGTTAGAAGTTAATAAACAATGTATATAACTGAAATGTATCACATTCCCGGTATATGTCAGGGGAACATTTGTGGAAAATAACCCTCCGAACAAGTCCAAAGGGAAATAATCCAGAGACACCACAAATGGGAGCTTCAATATAATACTTAACCACACCATTCTGGATCATGTAACATGGCTGTATCGAATACTTTCTCTTATCAAATTAATTTATTTTAATATAAAATAAATACTTAAATATATACAAGCTGGTGTATCATCGCAGTCACGTCGTACAAAATGTATGATGAAACGATTACCACCATTTTCTTCGTAATTCACTAATGATTGATGATTACCGTTGATAATCTAACTGATTTTATTGCTATTTTGATAATATCAAACAGATGAACTGACCTGAGGCTGATGCGGATGTAGAAATTATGGTGGTGTGTGGGGAAGGGAGAGACAAGTATCAGTCGTACATGGACAACATTTTAATTTTGAATATTTTTTAATTGATGTTTCGATTCATACGTATCACCTACGTATAGTTTTCGACAAATAACTTGAGAATTTTCGTCGTGGTGGGGGGCCAGTTTACGCATATACCAACCAAATAAAAGAACACAAATTTACGCTCTGCACATCCCACTTGGCATACTCAAGTTATTTGACGCTGTTTTATTGACACAGAATCACAGGGCACAACCCGATTCCTATCTTTGCTAGAACTAGAAAGTTTTTAATGATAGATACAAGATTTGATTTCGACAACAACGTATCTAGAAGTTTTAGAGTCTTTATTTTTATTTCACAAGCTATCTTTTTTTTAAGGAAAATTTGGTCTTGTGTAAACTGAAACCATCCCTTTGAATTTTATAATGCTTACTGTTAAGCTTTTGTTTTCATGATCGTTTAATTTTATTATTGATATTAACTACGTATTTATCGAGTCCTCTCAGTTAAAATCTTGTTTTATTTGTAAACATTAAAATTTGTACGAAAATTTATACGGCATTTCGTTTTTCATTATAATGTAAACAATAAAAAATATTTATACGATCGTCGGATATTTGATAAAAGTATAATTAAATATAATTTTTGTCTGTTTGCGATAGTGATGGGCAAAAGCGTTACGGTATCTTTGTCGCGATCCGAATTGCAAGACCAAAGTGTAAATTTTACAAGAAAGAAGTGTGAAAAAGGGAGATATATTGAAAAAACGATAAACTTATGACAAACTATAAAGGATTAAATATATTTTTACTATTTTAGAGATTATTAAAAGTCGTAGTTCACGATATGAAATTTTAATTTACGTTCTCTGCTTTTTTATCAATTTTTCTTTTATGTTTTTTGTGTATCTCATTTCTATTTCTTTTGAATTGTTGATCTAGTCATTATTAAACAACTTATTTAAAACCCAATTCAAAACAATTTAATATTTCTTTGTATGTTTGCTGATTTTTTGTTCGTTTTTTTATCACCTATTTGTTTCCATTATCAATTTTGTAATTGCCTGTTTTTGGAAACAAATAAAAATAAATAAATTAAATTTGGTGATTATATTACATCGATTACAAATAATAACTAGTATGTCCCTGTATTTAGAGTGTACTATTTTTTGATAAACCCAGATACTTCATTTTATAATATGCCGAGATTAACTTGGTTTGGGTCTAACATTTCTCATCGCTATTCTGTTTGTATGTGCGAGTGTATATATTATATAAATTCAGCCTTGGGCCTGATCGCTGTAAATGCAAACACAAAGCTTTTGTGGACAAAGTCATTACGGACTCAATATTCCATTTGTGTATTTTTCATTTGCTTGTGTTTTGTTCCCTTCAACTCTCGATGGTAATATAAAATCAAGTTTGCAGATTATTTCTGCTGTAAATGCCTTTTTTTCTGCTTGTTTTATATTCACACACATACTGTAGCTGTGTCAACGTTGACATTACTTTAATTTGTTTACTGGGCTTGATCTCGATTTAATCATACCCTCTCTAACTCTACAGTCTTCACTTATGACTTTCTTCTACTTACTTACGTTTTTATTTCCAACCTTATTAAATGATGAAAGAAAGCTTTATTTTTCTAATTTTGAAATTTGAAAAAAATGAGTGAAAAAATCATAATTTAGTTTTTGTAGAGATTTTCCATTATGATATTTTGATTTGTTTACACTTTTGTTCTTAATCAATACCTAAATGAGACGAAATAAAATCAGATTTTGTGTAAGATATTACATAAATATCCTTCACTATACCTACAAATGAATTACTCCTGAATTTATGAAACGTGTATTGCACACAACAATTAATTTCGCTGACCAATAAACAAGTTTCACCACATTTTTTATTTACAATAACGTCCATATTTTTTTTTATTTCAAAATTTACTAATGCGCCATGCATTTCTTTACAATGGTATGAAAGGTGTTTTAAAAGAGAAAAAAAATTACTTACTGTAAATCAGATTTACTTACTGTAAATTGTTTTCTTTGACACATATTAAGATTATTCTTAAAATCACAATGCATACAAACGTAAACAAACGTATAAGTTTGTTTAGAATAACAAGTGGTTCAGCTTGGAAAACGTTATATTTTATAAATATGTAACTCAAAACGGTGCATGATATATTTTTCTTTAAAAGTCTATTTGAAAGTGTTCCAACTGTTGATTTGTTCAAGAGAATTTATCGATTGTATTAACATCTGACCCGTGTTTGAGAATTGAATGGAGTAGTGAAATTTTTGCATGTCAACCGCCTTGGCGCAATTTGTAAGCCGTTTGGCTTCTACGCGGGTGTCCTGGGCTCAAACCTCAGCAGAGAAAAGATTTATTCAAATAAATTTTCACGCAAATGTTGTTTCTCTGGGCTAAAAACTCTTGTAAGTTTGAAGAAACTTGCCACTTGCGTTTGGTGCAAGGAAGTGTTTTTTATTATTATTATGGTTTTTCCAAATTATGTCATAAGACACCAACTTTGAGACTTCGCAACATGTATGTTATATATTTGGATTAACTCAGAATTTTGAGTAGAATATTTGGTGTGTCTGTGTGTGTGTGTCCGACCCCCTTAAAATACTTTTATCCCTTTTAATTTTTGATCCGCTTGATGCACAAAGCCCCATATTTCAGATAATATAGAAAACTTCAGGTCCATAAAACTTTTATAATTATAATTATTTTTGTTCCAGTCAGTGGTTATCAACATATGAATTTTTATTTTCTATTTCGGGTTATTTAAAAAACAAAATTTAGAACGCTGAAACTTGTAATTAACGAAAATACAATATCTTAAACAATTTTTTTATAAATAATTCCAGGGTTTTTCCGTCTTTTTATTACAAATAGGTAGGTATATATGTTTAACATTAACTGCCTTTATTTTCATATTTATAAAATATCGTAAAACACCCTAACAAGATAATTTAAATTTCTATAAAAAAATATGTACAAAATATTAAAACATCTCGAATTTTTTTTTAGAATATTTTGTAAAAAATTAATTTAGTGACGACATCTTTTCATACAATTTGTATAGCAGAACACACAACATATTCATTCATTCGTCCTTTTCCTCATGACTGAGGATAGCGGCTGTAGTCTGTCGCCACACGTATGGCCCGCCTCCATGCCAATCTGTTTTGGGCTGAACGCAGAGCACCAGTCACCGAATACCCCATTGTGGACTTAACCAAATCGCTCCATCTGGTCGGTGAGCGACCACGAGATCTCCGTCCCTCCACGCTGCCCATCACAACAAGCTTCTCGAGGCAGTCTGGTTCCCTTCTGGCAATGTGTCCAAAGGATACGTCTGTAACATATCGTACGATCCTCGATCCTTAGCTCGTCTAGAATTGACACATTGGTTCTTCTGGCTGTCCATGAGATGCGCAGCATACGCCTCCAGCACCACATTTCGAAAGCATCGATCTTCTTTTGCTCTGACTCCCTAAGTGTCCATGTTTCCACACCATACAGGAACATCGGGAATATCAGAGCCCTGATGAGTCTAGCCTTCGTGTTTTTCGTAATGGTCCTGTCCTTCCATACTCTTGTGAGCTTTCCCAGTGCTCCCTTTGCCATGGCGAAGGGCAAAGGGAGCACTGGGAACTGGGCACACAATATATACAGGGACTTAATAGTTTGATACATACATACCATCAAGGTGTTTACTTATTCGGGGTACCTAGTTAAAAAGGACTGACTTCCACACTATCCTATCCTGATATACATGTTTTGTTTACAAAAAAATCTTAAAATATTCAATTATTTAAGATGGGTGGTGGCAGAGCGGTTATCCAGTAGTCGCGAGTTTGAATCCTGCCACAACCGATTTCGTTCACCTGTATTACAAGCATTTATTCTTAGTTTAGGGAATGTATGAGGACGTCTGTATATGTACTTGTTACTACTATTATTTAAAAAATGGATTATAGTTTGATACGTATTTTCATCTTTAATTACTATCGGCATCGAAAGATGGATCTCGTGTATGACATGCAACAAGTATTTAATATTTACAACTTGCCACCTTATTAGAGACAACAACAGTTTTAACAATGCGCTTAAATGTAGTGATGTAGCAATAGACATACATGCATAGTTATTATATCCTTTGATTATATTTTCATAGAGTATCAAAGAGTATATTGGTATTTGTAACAAGGGGAAAATCACTTACTAAACCTAAATTGTCTTTGAGAAAGTCTTTGACGTCAGATTTTCAGACATCAGATCCTGTTTTGTTGTGTATGTTGTTTAAGTTTACGTATAACGATTATCCTTATTGATCATTCTCTCTGATATTGTACATAACTTATGTGTTTACAATATGTCACAACCTCAAATGCCGTTCTTTGAACAAATTCATGTTGGTATTATTATTATTATTTCAATATCATTTATATATAAGACGTACTGTCAATTATAGGAACTGAAATATAGTTATTGATTGGAAAGGTCAGTTGGCAGAGCGATTCGCGCCTTAGATTAGTATTCCAATATTCGCCATTTCATATCACGCCTCGATAGATTTTGTTAACATATAGTTATATTTATTTATATCCACACAACCTTCTGCGTGTATTTGTTACCTCCAAGATAAGTCGCCATCCACATCAGTATTCATCCAGTTCACACCGAGAATTTCGCAATCGGCTGTGACTCCATCCAGCCAGCGAAGCATCGTCCTTCTAACCTATCTTCTTCCCACTGGTCTTTTTCTCTCTCTTTGCTAGCTCCCCGTTTTCCATTCGCTGTATGTGACCGAAGCGTTGAAGTCATGCAATATTGACAACACGTACTGCGCTAATATCACCAAACAGCTGATAGAGTTCGGAATTGTGTCTCCTCTTTCAGACATCGTCTTCACAAATCGGACCATATGTGAAGAATGCGCCTTCAAATATGTCTATATTTCTTTATCCTGCTTCGTTGGACTCCACAATTCTTAGCATTCAATTTTAAGCATGAAATTAAAAAAAATTAATTTCATTTTTCGCTCCATCAGAAATGTTTTACCGAAATCTGTCATTAAATTAATGTTCTATTCACTTTACCAATCAATAGTAGAATATGGTATTATAGGGTGGGGTGGCACTTACAGAACAAATATAGATTCAATAGTTAAAGCCCAAAAATCCGTTTTGAAAATAATATTTAATGTACCTATTCGCACACCCTCAGCCGAACTATTCAAAAAACTTGACATCCTAGACATACCACAGTTATATGCTAAAAACATTTGCACTTATATCTATTCACACCTTAACGACTTCCAATCGACCCAAACTACACGTCAGACTAGACAGACTAGACAAGCAAATATACAGATACCGAGAACCAAATCGACTTATGGACAAAGAAATTTTCATTTCCTTGGAGTAAAAATTTTCAATTTGCTTCCAATTGAATTGAAGAAAAATACAAATATAAACAGCTTTAAATGTGGATTAAAGAAGTGGATAAAAAAAACAGACAAGACAGTGATAAATAAACAACTCTACGTTAACATACAATGACACACACGCACACCTAAACAATATACCTATATAATTATAAGCTGCTTCAGAACAGGTTTTTAACCTAGTGAAGCAGTTTACATTCCGCATCTAGTTCTTAAGGATCTTTTTTTTTTTGTTGTAAAAATATTGTATTGTTAAACTTTGATGTGTACCTGTATATTATTTCTTATGTTACAAATAAAAAAAAAAAAAAAAAAAAGGACAGGTCCTATCATGATCTTGTAGGGAGTGACTTTGGTCTTCCTTGAAAGTAGACGAGATCTAAATTTGCTAATAAGTCCAATGAAGCATCAATTCACCTATAGTACAAGCATTTATGTTTAGTTTAGTTTCAACATCTCTTCATCTATAAGGTATTATATAATACATATGTACTTATTTTAAAAACATTTGGGCTTAAATAAATATTTAGTTATTGACGTGTTTTTTAACCTAAAGTCTCATATACGAGCGTAAAAACTGAAAAATTATAATTAAAATATCCAGGAGTGCGTTTCGAATGAACGCCGAGTGCACTTAGTGACGCTCCAAGCCGTTCAGAATGACCGGAAACAGACGCTCTGAAGACACTCTGTCGCGTTCAGATTGAAGGTCAAGTATACGCTCCGAACGCTCTGTAAAATCTTCGGGTGAAAACACTGACAGTTATCTGTTGATTTCTATTTTATCTGTGTTAAGATTACTTCTTCTTTTTCTATGGTGTGATATGTCATCTGGTGACTATGTATTCACAAAAAAGGTCAATTTAAGAAAAATAACATTCGAAAGTTTCCAATAAATGGTCAGAGAGCATTGTTTACTCTAGTGCCCAATCATTGTTGTTTTATAAATAACATTTGACATTTAATACGCCCCAGACTGCGTTCAAATTGAAACGCCGCTCGAAAGCGTTCAGTGTTATTGGTATGAAAATTGCCATAATCTTCAATTTCAGGTACATCCGACGTTATTGTTTTTACAACTCTCAAATCAACTTTAAACGTGTTCGTTTTTATCATGTATGCTAATAAATAAGCTGTTACTTTAATGGAATAATTTAAATTAAAATTGATTTCATGTAATAAATAAAGTTGGTTATTCAGCAAAGTTTAGTTTTATAACTGCCGAACGCTCGTTTATTAGTTTAATCGATGTTACACCGGCATAAAATTCCCTTGTTTTTGTTCACGTAAAGTTAAACATCCTATTTCAAAATTCAATTGAAGGTAGGTACACTCTTTGTTCGTGGAGTATTAAAAGTTTTAATGAATATTATTGTAATATATTCTATGTACCAGACGTAGCACAAAGAAAATCAATACATGCAATTATTGTTTTGTATGTTATCAATTCAATTGATTGTTTTTTTTTTGACAAATTAATACCTCATTAGAGACGAGGTTGAAAAATATAGGAAAACCGGGAACTCAAGGCACCTACTGGACTTAGGCCTGTCATCGGCTGGTTTACGTGATCACTTTAAGCGTTTGCGCAACGTTCACCAATTATGCCTATTTTATTGGGTCCCCTTATCAATCCAATTTTCAAATTTCTTTACAATATATGTTTTTCATCAACATAAAAAAAAATACTGACTCTCAACAGGGTAAAAATCCAGTGTATGCGTATTTTGAAATATTATTAATGAAAACTGTTCTTTGAGCTAAAATGCGTTACCTTTTTCAGGTGAGTATTGACTGAACTGTGTAAGAAAGCGTGTTTTGTGTACACTGTGTAAAGGTTTGACTGCCAAAGAGTTAGAAGTGGATGGGGTATCTAGGTTCTGAGATAGATAAAACATTATCAGAAGAATTGAAGTAAAGGTTTTTTTTATTATATTCTTTTGTGTAAATAAGGTTGTTGTATTTCGATAGTTTCTTCACTCTTTTAAAACAATCCATATTATGTATGCTTTTCTAGAGTTTTTGCTACCAGTGTACATATGGTCTATTTTGTATATATTTATTTACTTTTTGTACATAATATAAATAAATATATTCATATTGGCGGGCTTATTGCCATTAGGCAATTTCTTCCAAACAACCAGATTATCAAGTGACAGAATTATATTATGTACATCAACAGAACTGAAAGCTATAAAAGAACAAAGGAAATATACATCATAGCAAAAAAAAATATTGGGAAAGAACAAGAAAAGGAAGTCGAGATTGGGGGTTTGGGGATAAATATTGCTTCTTTAGTTAATATTACGTAGCAAAGGAAAGGAAGGAAAAGAAGAGGGATCAGGTATTTTCGGAGAGATATCCCTACTTTAGTCTTTTCTTTAAAACGGAAAGCGAGTTTGACGAAGTTATATGACGACTCAAATTATTCCAGAGTCTTGCTGAACGCACCTTAAAGGAAGAGTTGAAAAATTCAGTGTTGTGAATTGGCCTAATTATTTAGTACGTTCAGCAGATGGAAGCGATATATCATTGTCGTATTTTTGAAGGTATAACTCATTCTGAAACATACGTATTCTAAATGGATCTGGCAAAAAAAAAACTTTGTTCTACAAACACCTATCGTCTCAAAAGTATTCATGTTTTCGGCGATTAATTTGTAATTCGCCTGTCGATGGGAGTTTATATCTCCCGAAATTAGTCATGTTAATTACCGATAGCATTATCGCCTCGTTTACATTATTTGTCTATCGCTTCTTAATTAAATAGTTAATTTCGATATCATTCTAACATAAATGAAAGTTATTAAAGCCATCTAAACGATCGGTTTGTGATTTGATATTGACGATGGTATAATATTCCCTTACTCAACAAATCATAAAACAATTTGCTTATATTTCATCATTTGATTCCATGGCTAGGTAATATTGTATAAGCAAAAGTCATTTGGATATTGTTCCATAGTATAATACATCAGTCCAGTCACGCTTCTGTTGGTATTCTGGGTCGGGTTGTGTTTTGTCTTGTTTAAAGGTACAAGGTACATACTCAGAAGTTTCCCGGTTCTGGCGGCACGTATGGAACTTGAAAAGATACATTTCAACTCTAAAGTATTTTATTTTCTTTCGGTATCATTCATGTCTTATATATGTTTTACATTCACACATTTCTCCAAATGTGTATCAAAAATGAGATTAGCGCTATTGTAAAATAATAAATTATCAGTACACAAAGCCATTAAATGAAGATCTATTTCTTACGCAATAAAGGCACATCAAACCATTATTTTTAATTTTTATTTATGTTGATGTTCCTTATTTTCAAATCTCTTAAGCCTGATCATAACATAATTTACTACGCCATTTAAAATAACTTCACGTGTCTGTCTTCTTCTTTGTCAGCCATCTCTCCACTGCTGGATGTAGGCCTCTTCTAATGACTGAGTGACTGAGTTTACCGAAGGCTGCCCAATCTAGTCCAATTCGTCTGGTTATCTCTGCAGTTTTATTTTGTGCCCCAGGTATATGTAAACTTCAACTGTGTTGTTATTAATTTTCAAATTGATATTGGATGGGCTCAGGATTTTTGTTTTCGAAGTATTCATCTCTAGGCCAACCTCCAAGGAAGCATTATGGAGTTCTTTTATGATACCTTTCAATTCTTCTAGGTCGTCGGTAATGAGCACAATGTCATCTACGAATCGAAGGTGTTTCAGATATACACCGTCAATTTTTAATCCTTTTTATTCCCAATTTAGTTTTTTGAATATGTTTTCCAAGGCTTGGGTAAATAATTTCGGTGATATTATATCACTTTGTCTAACACCCTTTTTTATTTTAATTTTTCCTGTTTTGATCTCTTCGTTAATTTTTATGTTCATCGTGGCCTGGTTATAGATGAAATTGATGAGTCTTGTGTACCTGGAATCAATTCTGGCGTTATTTAGTGCCTCTAATTTTGCAAACTTCTCCACATTCTGTATGTACTGCAATTTTACTTCCTGGCTAGTTAGAGCTCTGAAACATTCAGACTTTATTTATTTATTTTCTTTGGGAAGCTACAGCTCATTTTGTGAAAAAAAAAACATTAAGGCTGTATTTTTTTTGTTTACTTGTTTTCGTCTTTATTTAAGTTCAAATGTGGTTGTACAGTTTGTTTTCGTTGAAAGTAGGTACCTACCTATCTTATTTATATAATTCTGTTAATGTCATCTATTTATGTAAATAACTGGGTTTCAAATGAAACCCACACTTTCTTTATTATCACAATATTTTTATTGCGTAACTTAATACGATACAAAAAAGATAAAATATTATATTTAGGTATAGGTAGATGATACTTTTCTGGGTTCGATGAATTTATATAACTAACCTACCCCGCTATAAGGATTGCTACTGATCGTGTATCAGTGTAGGTACTAATTATTATTTGTTGATAATAAAATATTATTTATTGTGACTTCTCCATGTACAAATAAATATATGGCGTCCACATATCCCATGAATTTAATATTACATTGTAACCATATTATTGCAAGAGTCAAAAGGAATTCGGTTCTAAATTCTTGTTTTGACATTTTGCCTCGACCCTTGTCCTTTGTATTCTACCCAACACCACCCTTTCTCTCCACAATGGCTTATATTATTCTTCACACAACCTTTCTTTTAATACTCTTAATATATTATTTGTCTTGCTTTCCTGCTTTGAGCTATTTCCTCTCATATAATAATTCATTCATTTTCACCCATTTTCTCGCTACGAAAAAAACCCACGAGAATAGATGATAATATTTTTATATTCAATATTTAATATTTGCTAGATGCTTTTCATATTTCTCATTAATTCCTTTGTGTTCATATTGGCTTTAGGTAGGCAAAGTTCTCTTAATGTTGCGTTCATTACTTGGTTTGTCACTATTTATGTGTGAAAATAAATTCTCTGTAGATAATTGTGACATCTGTGCAGCTGCCCCTCGAGCCCAGTAAACCACCATGCACGATCTTATGGTGGGCAATGACTGTGCTTTTGACGTTGCTAGACACTGGCAGAAAATTATTGAAATGCGTTGCTGACACGAAAGAAGAAGAAGATTGTGGTACCATCATTCAATAAACAAGTATTATGTTATATGGTATACCTACTACAAGATACTAATAATTTTAATACAGATACAACTACTGTATTAGAATTATTAGTATCCAGGAAATATTTAAAGTAACTAGTGGGCCCGGGAAGACGTTGTTCTACCACAGATCGCATTTTATAAAGACCTCATCGTATGTAAGTATTGTTCTGACATATACCGCCTTCTATGTAGATCGCATTTTATAAAGACCTCATCGTATGTAAGTATTGTTCTGACATATATCGCCTTCTATGTAGATCGCATTTTATAAAGACCTCATCGTATGTAAGTATTGTTCTGACATATATCGCCTTCTATGTAGATCGCATTTTATAAAGACCTCATCGTATGTAAGTATTGTTCTGACATATACCGCCTTCTATGTAGATCGCATTTTATAAAGACCTCATCGTATGTAAGTATTGTTCTGACATATACCGCCTTCTATGTAGATCGCATTTTTTAAAGACCTCATCGTATGTAGGTATTGTTCTGACATAGACCGCGTTCTATGTAGATCGCATTTTATATAATATACCTCATTATATGTATTGTTCTGACATAGACCGCCTTCAATGTACATCGCATTTTTAATTGACCTCATTTATATATTGTTCCGACATAGACCGCCTTCTATGTAGATCGTATTTTATACCTATATTTTAAAATTTCTTTTCGTCCTCTGGATACAATGTCAATAAATTTGTTCACACAGTCATCGAATGAAAGATTAGGTACACAACTTACAAACCTTTTTTTCTTATAAATAATATTTGGGGGGGAGTGTAGAGAAATCAAAATTGTGGTTTTGTGGTAGTTGAATGAATAAAAGTATGTTTTTTTGTATCTCGATAACAGGCGCCACCTATTGGGTCTAAACCTATCTTGTCTTTCAATCCGGAACCAACCACACAAATTTAGAAAATTTCGTTAAAATCGGTTCGGAGTTATCGGAGATTAGCGTGTACGAACGTCGTGACACGAAATTTTTATATGTTTAGATAAGTTACATCAATTGACAGTTAAAATAGTTTTTAATTGTTAAAGAAAGTATACGAAGGCATTAAACACGTTTTTATAAATAGATTGAGAAGCAGGATTGATGGATTGTGTATGAATTAAGAGAATCACGGTGAAGTGGTGGGAATTTTAAAATTATTAATTCTGACAAAAATCATCACAAAGAACAGTTTGTTTTATGTACTTTTTTCAAACAATGAACAGTTTGTTATTCTATTGTAACTTCAGTAGAAAATATAACAATGTTAAATTGTATTGACTTGTTTAAAGTTTCCAAACAACATAAATTCTAACTTTTGCAACTTTGAAATCACTGTTTTTGCCTTAAATTTTAAGCAATGTACAATATTATATTTTAACTATCGTAAGATCTTATTTGGATTTTTTTTAAATTCAAATAAAAAATTAGCAGGATTCCAACTCGACTTAGTCCTTTTGGATAGATTATCCAATACACTTTGTTTCAGAAAACAATTGGATAAATAGTGTGTACACACTATTGATTCATTTATTTAATTACTAGCTGAGAAGCCTTAGCTTCTAAGCTAGGGCTTGCAGCCTACTTTTAAAATAATATTTTTCCCGAAATATGTATAATATTGACTATCTTTAAACAAAAAATCTATATAATTGGCGTTGTAGGCCACTTGTAAAGAATCACCATTTTGACAGCTAAATCGGTAAAACAATGCAAGTAAAGCAAATCTGACCCACAATGCAAAAGGAAACACTTGTTCCGTGTAAATTGTTCCCTCTCCCTATGTAGGATTTTATTATTTCGTGCCTTTTGAGCTCTGGCTATGACGGGAACAAACAAAATTTTACGTTGGCATCAGTTGGCATTATAATAACCGTAAGGATATATTCTCATAAATCAATTTCGGCGACTCGGCGAGTAATGCAAAAAAGCATTCTATAAGTCTTATTATATAACATTAAAACATACTTTCTTTTGAAAATAACATAAAAAACATATTAGCTCGCGAGGCTTTGTGTTTTTATACTGTTTCAAATGTTATATTATAAAAATGTAATATTATAAGATTTTTGCTCTACTGTAAAATTGACGATTTTGACATAGTAAGGTTTCAAACGAAAGACAGACAGACAGACTGACATGAATTTAGCCGTGCACAAACATGTGCAAATCCAGAACGACAATCTTACCAGGTCTACTTTATTTATATGCAGATTATTTTTAATTCAGTTCTAGTATACATTTTCCTATGATTTTTTTCGCGACATACATGTATTACTTCGAACTATGACTCAATCATTTGCATTTGTATTTTATTTAATTGTATTTTGATCTGTTTGTATTAATTTGCCAATTGTTTTTCTTAAGTACTTTATGTATCAATTGTATTGTCTCCTCTTGTTTTTGTTATGTTTTATTGTTATTTTTACTCTTGAGATATGTAACATTCAATATTGGATGAAATGTCTTTAAATAAATGAAAAAAAAATTACTTCTACCTCTTACATATTCAATTTTGATCAAATACATGACATTTTCTATGGTGGGTGTTTTACATATTTTTGAAGAAAATTTCAAGTGAAACATTATATAGCTATATCTATGTCTAACATGTACTATAAAACATTAAGTTTCCGCGAAATGTCTTTTATTCTCCCTTAATATGAAATAATAATAAACATGTGGTTCTCATTTCGTATTTAAAATAAACCTGGATATAGAGGATCTTTCTCTCTGTATATGTCAGGTGGAATTGAATGCATTATGAGACCACACTCCCTCATTTACATACCAGCATACATACTCCCTATCTACAAATATGATAAAACGGTTATATTTACAATTACATACAAACATTGCTCGACCCTTCCTAGAATTCGCATAAAATTATTCACAGTTCGCAGAAAATTAATTATTATGAAATATTTATTTGCTTTGTTTCGTGAAATGTTTTGTTTACAAGGGGTGTCCGGTATCCGTACATATTCCATCCCTTGAAGCGTAAGATCGGTTTAACTGCGAAAGGATTTTTTTTTCTGCGTATTACCTACCCGTGCTTTTATGCGTCTGATGTAACTAATTATTAGACCAGTTATTCCCCTTTTCAATGGTTTTGAAAACTGTTTCACTTTGAAAATGTATTTTTTTTACCAACCTACGACCTAGTATAATAATGAACACTTCCTTGCACCCTGCGCAAGTGTCGAGTTTATTGCCGTATGGCAATTTATTCCAACTAACCAATGTTTCCAGCCCCAGAGAAGCAATATTTTCGTGAGAAATGAATTTAAATATATTTCTCCTCTGCTGGGAATCGAACCCAGGACGCCCGCACAGAAACCAAACGGCTTACCAACTGTCCCACGACGATCGGCAACTAATACATATACTGTAGGCAACTAATACATATTACAATGGTTTTGTGGACTTCGTCTCTTTCATGAAATAACGTAAACTTTCACTCTTATTCTAAACTTCGGTGAGACTTTGAGATTTTGAGATTAAAACAAATGATATTGCAAAGTATTTTCTTTAAATTCTGTTTTAAGTATACCTACATAAAATATTGTTACCTTTTTTATTTAAATAAATATCCTTGCAGCAATAGTACCCACTTGTCAAATATATTCAAATATATACCTATTCATGTTCAATTGTGCATCATGTATGTTTCAGTTGCATCATATTTACTCGCGTTTCTTATTACTCAACGTCAACTGAACAAACACATATTATAATATTATTTGATTCAATGATCCTAGAGTCAATAAATTACTACAGTGGAACGTTAAATCAATCGTTGATTTCGACCAAAAAAAATATCAATGTCTGCAATAACGCTTAGTTTATTTTTCTTGAATTCATTTTATGTTTTAGAGATATACTTATTGGTGTGTTTTTCTATTTCTCTTGCAAACTGTATTGCGAAATATTTTAGTTTGTGACGTTACGACGTCTCCGGGAAATTTATGGCTAAAGGAAATGACAAAAACGCACTTATTCGTAGATGTACAGCTGTGGAATGTCAGGATTTGTACGTCTTTTATTATTACAAGGGAAGAACTTTGGTTGGGAAGAGTTCTTTCGTTGGCCGGAAAATTCGTTGTATATTAGACGTTGTTTTTGTATTTTT
The DNA here is from genome assembly GCA_963576475.1 of Molanna angustata. Classification (NCBI taxonomy): domain Eukaryota; kingdom Metazoa; phylum Arthropoda; class Insecta; order Trichoptera; family Molannidae; genus Molanna; species Molanna angustata. The sequence goes on from OY754974.1 coordinate 24,587,248, forward strand.
CGGGTCAGCGAGTTTGCTTTCTGTTTGTGTTTTTCGTTTTCTACTTTGCTAGACTAGTGTTGTATTGAATCTATTTAATGAGTTTTCTTTTGACGCCCAGAACTGTTAGCCAAAAAACAATTTCAAAAAACTCTACTTAACAATAAGCAATATAATGCTTCTTGAAATCGTACATCGCAAGGTAAAACATTTTTACATACATATATACCTACCTACAAGCTTTTGATTCACATTTTTACTTATTCATTAGCTTTTAACTGTCATTTCTATACACTTATAAAGGCTTGAGACATGAGGTCATTGCATAATAGATTGAATCCATTAAGGCGAAGAAATTTTGCTATGTGTAAATAAATATGCAGGGAATTTAATGACAGAAGATGTGACGAAGATGTATAGTACAAATCATGTTCAGTGGGGACTGAGTATATGGTCCAGGGTCTCGACTTCCTTGAGTGAGCCAGGAAAACTAGAGCGAGTCAAGCAAATCTTGGACTTTTTTTATCAACATCTCAAATGGGATCATCATGTAAATATCCTCGTCTCGCGGACACGAAAATTATGCATCTTCGGGTCGACACGAAACAACTTTATATCAATATATTTCGTACTATACCAATACATATTATATTATAGAATCTAAGTCTGGGGTGGATGCGCTATAGCTCCCATTGAAAGACTGGAAATTGCCCAAAAGTCTATTAAAAATAATTAATCACTATCCATTGAGATTTACTTCCCACCATCTCTTTGAGGAGTATTATGTTCTTAAAATCCGTCAACTATTTGCTAGAGATGCAGTTTCATAATATAAATTTAAATACACAAATGCACTACTATCACAATTAGCTTACATGTCACGAACCTCAGTCATTCCCAATTTCCAGATTCCAATAGTTTATATAACCCTATCAAAGCACCAATTTGATTTTCTTGCCACAAAAATGTAAAAAACGAGTGGGTTGTGGCCAGCGCTAAACTCCTCTCTTCATAAAGTATTCAAATTTTGTATGGACAATTTTCAACATTTTCATGAATCGAGTTTATTCAATTATTTTTTTTTATTTAAATATTTTATTACCAAAACTCGATAATTCTTCAATGCCATTTAATTGAAGTGATGTATCTTTTTACCAATTTGAACATAAAAATTTCAAATTTTAAGTTTCCTGAGCTTGGGGTCACCGAAGTATATTTGACGTTTAAAAAAATGATGAGCACTATTCAGATATACTTCAAAATCTAATGGGGTCTAAGTGAGTATTAGATATACATTTTTGCAAAATTTGAAAACAATCGAATGAGTACTTTAGAATACAATATGTTAAACAAAAATATGCAATAGTCATTTCAAACTAATTGGCATTGATTAACGACATTACTTTGTGTAATTAAAACTGGAAGTTTATTGGTGATTTAGTATTTGTAAACGAAAGACCTGATTTACTTTGGAGTTTTGTCAATAATTGACAAATCGTATCTCGTTTTATGTCTAAAATTTGATATATTATATTTTTTTACGTTGAGCCTCACTGCTGTTGAGAATGGCCGTTGAGTACACAAAATTAAGAACATCAGCCTTGAAAACCTTAACAATTTGTATGTTTTTGTTAATTTCAATTGTTTTATTTTTCTTTTAAGATATTTTTTTCTTTTTTATTTAGTTTTTTTTTTATTTTGTATTTTATTCTACACAAATACTTATTAAATGTTTTGTAAACGTTAAAAACATTACTAAACATTACTAAATTCCATCTGCACTCTGGGTGTCCACGTGGTGTAAAGCTGAGCAGTATTAAACAGTGGTTAAAATTTTATCGAACGCATCATTCATACATATTTAGAACTAATAAATTATTATTTATGCCGTTTTTTGTCATTTTTGTAAATTCACATTTTTTTTAGTTTACTGTACTTTATCCGGATTAATTATTTTTGTAAGAATCACATTATTAGCGAAATTTTTGTTCCTTAATTATATCAGACAAAGAGCGCAGCTCTTGAAGTCTGGCAAATATAATTTAGTGTGATTGATTGCCTATCATATTTGTTACATAAGAAATATTCGATATTTCTTTATCAAATTTCGCCGCTAACGTTGTTTGAGTATAATATTTAAGTACCTACCTATAGAATCATCTCATGCGTTGCGTAATAAGCTCGGTTTTGAAAATTTGTATTATTGACCTTAATAAATCAACCTTATATCGAAATTTTATATCAATATAGTTTTTCAAACAATTTGTTAGGCATAATCATTTAATGTTCTGATTCACAGTACTAACTTCTGGCCGTATTTATTTTTCTTGTTATTTGATGAGTAAACGATCAAACTCATTGTCGGTATAGCAATTTGTAAAGTTACTCTTTGGTACTTCAGATTATTAATTGATGAGTGAACTATCCTTTATTTGGATTTTTTTATTGTTTAATGAGTAAACGTTGCTCTATTCGGATCCGTGAACTCTTATTTTACTTCAGACAAATGAATATCTCAATAGACATGAAGCAGTTATATTATAGGATAACCAGTCAATCAAGGCACTTACAAGGCTTACCACCTGTAGTCGTCTGGTTTATATGATCACTTTAAACGCTTTTGCAACGTTACTAATTATACCTTTTTTATTGAGTTCCCGTGTCAATACAATTTTTGATTGTTCCATATATTATGTTCTTCTTCTTATCGGCTATTTTCAATCTGGACGTCCAATTATGGATGCATACAAAATAAAATGAGCTCTTATTCAATCACACACGTAAGTTTCACAAGTATGAGTTACATAAATTAGATGAAATTCGGTTACAAATTTTTACTTCCTAACGCCATCTATCGAGAAATTGATTCGTTAAGAATGAAAACAACGATCCTCTGAACCGCGCCAGAATTACTAATTCATTTTTACTCCTCACTAACCCAAAGGGATATAATGGGGAGATATGATTTTGCAATTTTCAAGGGTATTTTATTTTTTCAGATTACTAACTAGTATTATGGGGAGATTGTATTCTCAAAGTTTCATCACATTGTAAACGTGTGTGTGTGCTATGTACGGCGTGTTTTTTTATCGATTATAGACTAAAGTACTCATTCGATTCTTTTCAAATTTTGTAAATATGTATATCTAATACTCGCTTAGACCCCATTAGATTTTGAAGTATATCTGAAAAGAACTTCTCAATTTTTTTAACTGTCAAATATTTCAAAGTGACCTCAAGCTCAGGAAACTTTAATTTGAATTTTTTATTGTCAAATTGGTAAAAAGGCACATCACTTTCATAAAATGGCATTGAAGAAATATCAAGTTTTATTAATAAAACAATTTAATTAAAATATATTGTCAAAACTCATTTTATAAAAATGTTGAAAATATTCCATACACAATTTTAATACTATGTGGAATGACTTGCAACTTGGTAGTGAGGAGTTTAGCGTTGGCCACAACCCACTCGTTTAGCTTGTATGCATACTTGTACCAATATCGAATCGGATATTTTATGATTGCATATATTAGGAATATATTCAGAGATAAAAAAAACAAACAAATTAGCACTAACAACAAAAGTTTTTACTAAAATGACCCATTATTTAAAAGTAATAGAGATTCTTGTTGAATTTAGTTTTGCCGTAGATAAATTTAATTAAGGCTTACGTTTCTCTTTAATTAAATATATAAACCAGTGCTGTACTACAAATGTCTTTATTTTGTCACGTGTTTATTCATACAAAAGCAATATTTAGTATGTACTTAGTTATATTGTACAAAATAAACGATTTTTTGGGGGAGTTCCTTTTACAGTTTCAAACTTTTGTCATGGACTGCGGAAGTGTTGTAGTTAGTTTTGACACAAAGAGTTTCTCTAGATTTGTATTCGAAGAGTATTCCAGACAACCAATACATACCAATGTTTTGTTTCATGCATACAAATCGTGCACTGTCTGGTTTTGTGCATTTCCAGACTTTATCTTCAAGGCTACCTGGAATCATATGTTACCTTTTGTATGTTTTTCGATATTTTAAATTGCATTCTTTGGAATCATATGGCAGCTTTTACATGTTATATTTTATATTAAACGAATAAAAGTGATCGTTTTAAATATATATTACAATGAAAAATCGAAGCTTGATTATTCCTCTATGTCAAGTATTCGTAAAAGGCATGAAACTATTTTCAATATAACTTTTCCACTACCAATGCACCACAAATAACTTCTTACTCCTAACTGAAAAATCTCTCCCTCTTCCCAATTATATTTTCAGTATTTAACCCTTTTTTAACCGATGATTCCAATTGCAAGGGTCTGAAATTCAGTTCTGTAATGGTGCGAGATTTGATGTATGCAGACGATAAAGTTCTATTAGCAGAAAGTATGGAAGAGTTACAGTATCTTGTAAGTATGGTATATGAAGGATGCATAGAGAACGGACTTAGGATGAATGCTAGCAAATCAAAGACAATGGTCTTTGAAAAGAGTGAAAGCAGAACAGCGTGTAAAATAAGGGTAGAGAACGAATGGCTCGAGCAAGTCGACGAATATGTATACTTGGGAATCATATTTCAACGGAATGGATGGATTGATAAAGAGATCGAAAGAAGAGTTATGGCAGGAAACAGAGTGAATGGAGCACTTAGACCAGTTATGAATGACCGCAACATATCAAAGGATGCCAAAGTTGTCATTCATAACGCCATCGTAGTGCCAACCTTGACGTATGCAAGTGAAACCTGGACATGGCAGAAGACGCATGAAAGCAGAATAAATGCAGTTGAAATGAGATCGTAAAGAAGAATTTGCAATAGAACGATGTATGACAGGGTAAGAAATGAGGATATAAGGAAAGAATGTAAGTTGAAGAAAGATGTCATTACTAGAATGAAGGTGAACACATTGAGATGGTTTGGTCACATGGGGAGAATGAATGAGGAGCGCCTGACGAAGAAAATATACAGAGCGGAAAGGAATGGATTGAGAGGTCGGGGACGCCCAAGAAAGGGATGGAACGACCATGTGAACGATATTCTGAAAGACGGAAATGTTAGAAGTGTGAGCAACAGACGAACATGTATGAGACGATGCATGAATGTGGACGAGGCGAGAAATGCGTGCCAGGATAGAAAAATGTGGCGTTCGGTTCTCTCTGCCTACCCCGCAAGGGACATGGCGTGATGGTGTGTATGTATATGTATGTATGTATGTATATGTATGATTCCAATTGGAATCATTAATGTATTTTACGTATATCACAATGAAAATCGTTATTGGCTGTGTTTTTTCTCTTCTACATTATTAATCACAATATTTTTGATCGCTTACAATACTGAGAATGACGGAAACTTCTGTTGTGACTGTATTTTGACAGTTGAAAACTCAATTATTGCGAAATGTTCTTTTCTTGGTAAACACAGTTTTTCAAAATTTAATTAATGTGAGGTTTTTTGTTTTCTAGCATGCTATATTTTTTTTAATTAGGTAATTATATTTCTTTTAATCTCTAATAATAATTAAATATGAAAGATTTTTTATTTTATGAAAAGTATATAGTTATATATATGAATGATGATAATTGGAATCGTTAAAATTTTCAAAAAAAAAAGAAAAAAAATTATAAAAATCTCTTTAATTCACATATTTTGGCCATTTTTTATGAAACATATTTTTTATCATAATGCTTTCATAATTCGGTTAAGAAAGGGTTAAGTATTTTTTTTTTCATTTTAGGTAATTATTTTTAATCCTGTAATTTATAGTGTCGTTATCATAATGTCGATATATGTGTAGTGTCGTTATCAATTTCTTTCAATCAACATGATATTTTAACTTTTGTTTCCCGCATCTAAAGATATATATTAACACCAACCAATGGAATTGTGTCTATCAATGGAAGGTGGAGTGAATACTAGTCTTCCGTAGTGAATATAAAAAAAATCACGCCTTATACTAAAGCGCTTCATAATATAACATATGTGTTAAAATAGCATATTTCAACAACTTTTACCACATTGAAGGCTGTTATCTCCGAAATCCAACACTAATCAGTGTTCATATTATCCAATCGTTGTTACCTGCTGTAGTATCCTTAACATAAAAAATCACTCATTATACTACGACGTAAATTGATGTCGCAGGCTCATGGTCTATACTCTATAGTTACCTCATTGTTCAAATAACAAGCTATGTCAATGACTCATATTTTTTCAATTCATATTGCTTTTATTGGAAAATCGATTAATAAGAGTTTGCTGTGTTTTTATTAGTTAGTTTAAAAACTTTCGCCACAAAATGACGTATGTTGGCAGGTGAGGAAGGAAATAATAATTTTCTTCCGTTTTTACTATCCAACTTTTCATTTTCTTGAGAAGCATTGACGAAACGAGTCAACATAAACCATATTTTATTGCGCTTTTTTATAAGAAATTTTTGACTCTGATTTTTTTAATACCTCCAGGTGGCTTGTTTTGTTTGCATCAAGCCAAATGCTTAATTACATCGACATTGTACTTACGTGTCTTCTCATTTGACAATTTTGTATTTTTTAATCTTTCGGTTTTTTCTGCTTTTACCTGATGATGTCGTGTTTGTTCATTAGTATTCATTTTTTTGTATTTCCAGTAGGTTATATTTCTATTCTATGAAATTGTTTATGTTTTACTTTATATTCTATATTTTGTCTTAACTATTTGTATTCACGTCTTATTTTTGTGTGCAAAAAAATAGAGGGCGTGCTTTTGGCCGTAATTTAATCACTTCTAAGAACAAAATACGAAACATTGGGATTTTGTACAATATTTTTTTTTCGAATCAACAAAAATATTTTCTATGTACTTAAATAAATTTCACAGAAATGAGAAAGACAGATTAGAATCCAGAAACAATATCGTTTGGAAATATTTAAAAAAAAAAAAAAATTTTTTACATTGTATAATATTAGATACCGATTGTACTGAAGAGGAAACCTTCTGTTCAAAATTTATTATAGAAAATATGAATGGTTCTATCTTTCTTTCACACACATGCACATAAATGATCCACAAATGTTCCCTTTACCTGGAGTAATAGCAAATTGAAGTAATTATTCTTCCTTCATCCAATGGGTCTTTGGAATGATTCTTGTGGTGTATTTATCAATGAATAAACCAATACAATTTAACACTATTTATTTTACATTTGATAATATATTAACAATAATTATAACTAATTAATTTACATTAATTTCGCACGCGTATTCTCTACAGATAATACCTTATTTGACACAGTGTGAACGCTTTCAAGTTTGAACGAAGAATAATCGAAGATTTACGACAACTTACGACATGACCCGATATTCACTGTCGTTCGGCAAGTAGGTACATACCTATGTACTCAGTGGTTTAAATGTTTAAAATACCACACGGCGCTATACTATTTTTTTTTATTATATTAGTTGAATATGATTAAATTATAAACTTGATGTTTTGGATTGAACTATGATGAAATTAATCCTAAATTGCATATAAATATTATAGCAATTTTACCTCAACCTAATAATAGGATTAAGTGTGATTAACCGCTTCTGAAATTCCATGAATTTTTGATACTTCTTAACTTATAAGACTTGGCCTTATTCGAGCAGGTAGATATTTAGTGAAAGTGCCCCATTGAATATTAAATGAAATGGAAGTGTTATATCTATCGCACATTTTGGTAAACGCAATTTACTAAACTAAATCTCTGTAAATATTCCTTACTTAGTTATACCTGAAGGATTCCCTATATTCATTATTTATGTTTTAATTGTTATTCGATATGGTTTTATGTTCCATGTTAAACAATATGAATTTTTTGTTCCATGATTAAATATCAATTTATGAGGGTGACTGCTGCCAACGTACCTATTTTTTCAATTTGAATTTGCATTATTACTACAAAACGAATCATTTTGAAAAAAAGTAACCTAGTTAGTTTGGATATAAATAAAGAAAAATATACCTTAACTTTTTAATTATGTTTTGTATATTATTCTTGTGGGAAAATAATAAGCGGCCCCGATTTTTGACATTTATCTTGAATTTCTTAAAAACTATAAGGTTTAGAGCATTATATTTTTTTATAAATTAAAGATCAAAATATCTGGATAAATACGATGTAACGTTGCATTAATGCATCAGGTTAAGTTAATAAACCAAAAAAAACTTTTATTTCGCAATGGCGCTGAATGGAAAATAAATGTTTTTTAGGTTTATTTACTAAACCTGAAGCATTAATGCAACGTCCCATAATATTTTTCTAGATATTTTTGTTTTCTTTAATTTAAAAAAATATGTTGAACTACGCCTTATATTTTATTAAAAATATAAGATAAACTTTGAAAATCGGGGTATGCCATAATTTTTCTAAAAGAATTTATACAGAACATTATCAAAAAGTAAAGATATATTTTTCTCTATTAATACTCAAACTATCTTATTTATTTTTTTCAAAATGATTTGATAAGAAATAATGATGGTATATCAAAGTGAAAAATAGGTACGTTGGCAGCAGCTTAATATTTCAGGTTTGAATATCAATTTAATTGTATGTTCCATATCAATATTGTAGCCGATCGCCGTGGCTCGGTTGGTAAGCCGTTCGGTTTCTGTCCGGGCGTCCTGGGTTCGATTCCCAGCAGAGGAGAAATTTATTTAAATTTATTTCTCATACAAATATTGCTTCTCTGGGCTGGAAACACTGGTTAGTTGGAAGAAATTACCATATGACAATAAACTCGCCACTAACGCAGGGTGCAAGGAAGTGTTAATTATTATTAATATTATTGTGTGTTTGCTCCATGCTTTATTATCAATTTTATAATTTTGTTTCGTATTTAAATAATATTTTTACTATGTTTAGGTATGAATTCTATTTTACATTCGATTGTTGTAAACTTGACTCTGGCCAATGTTCCTCCATAAAGGTTACAAGAGCCAATTAAGTAATAATAATAATCATTTTACAGTCGATGTTTAAATATCAATGTTCTATATCAATTAGTACATTTGGAGAATATTACATTTTGTTTATTTATACACGATTTGCCAACCGCTACTTTAAATACTGTATTATACAATAAATCGTGTTCGTATTGCCGAAGAAAAACATGTTTTAATCTACTGTTTGTTTTGATAGTACTCTATTAACTCCATAATTTCTTTCAGACTTTTCGACATGGTTTCCCGTTCTCGGCAACGGCCATAGCATGGGACCCAATCCAGAAGCTTCTTGCAGTCGGTGACAAGTCTGGCTCCCTTCGAATGTATCCTTCACAATTAATTCAATTATAAACATTTGTTTGAATTTTAGAATGTGATCACAAGTTCATAAGTAGCTATTTTCTATTGACGTCTTAGGTATGTACCTACCATTTTTATTTATTTATATTTTTTTGGAAGACTTACAGCTATACATCAGTGTTACATTATAAAATTCTACCGTTTATTGAAATATTTTGAGACATAAATACCAATTTAGTCATTTTTCAAAGTTTAATGAGAATGCAATATGTAAAATATACTATACTATGTTTATAGGTATAAGACATCGGGTGGAATAATAGTAAATTAATCGAATATTTTTATTATTGCATATGCGCAAACATTGGATTTTTTTCCCTGTCGGGAGTCAAAGGTATTTTTTAACTATCTGATAAAAAAAAATCTGTTAAAAAAAAGATAGTAAATTACTTAATGTTTTATATTATATTTGCTGTTTAAAAATGTACGCAAGTTTCAAATCACAAATAATTCCCAGAATATAAACAACTCTTCACAAAAAATGTAGCAACGTAATCGAGTATTGTTTGAATGTACAAAAATACCGTTGGCCAAACTATGTTTATGTGTCGGTGTAATATGCTATTTCAAAATTAATCTTAGTTTTCGTTAGTCGACTTGTGTTCAAACTCAATTAATTTTAATTTGTTCTGAGAGAATTCACTTAACATGTCAATTTAATTGTGTCTCTTATTAACCGTACCGAGGTCCGGTCAGTACGTTTTTCTGTCGACCCTTTTCATATTTAAGGTTGGTTTCAATAAAGTATTCACTATTAGTTTATTTACATTTCCAAATCCAGTATATTCAACCTTTGCTGTTTGTGGGCGTTTAGAGGTTCTATCTATTTTCTATTATCAATATTTAAATTTGTACCATATTTTACGCAGCGGTTATTTTGTTTAACACAAAGTTTGTTTCTCTAACTATTTTACATGTGTCAGGTTGGTACTTTGTAATCTGTGGTTACATTTCAATCCATTTTAGTTATCTATATCTTATTTATAGTACCTACACGTTTGATTTACAAATTTAATTATTTACAAATGAACGTTAATAAGTTCATTTGTAAATTGTTTATGGCATACAAAAATATTGTAATGTATTTTGATTAGAATAATATTTATAAACTAGTTCAAAAGTTTATTTACACGTCGCAAATTATTTTACATTATAAAGGGAAGCAAAATAGATGTGTGTACATCTGCACACCAGCCTAGTCACACTTAAAAAGGCACTACCTACATCTTCAAATATTACTACGACTATTCTAAATCATGTTTTCATCATATTTTACTACTTCTTCTCCTATCTCTGTTTTTTATGCTTGTGGCGACTATTACTTAACATCGATAAATAAACAAGAGATAATGAGAATGATACTTAACTGTGATATACGTTTTCTTGTACAAATGATTTTTCATATGAAATATGCTTGATTGTAGTTCTTGTTTTATTCGACGAACAGCCGCTTCGGGGAGGAAAAGAACTATAAATTCTAAAACTTTCCCTATGGATTGGGGTAGGAGACTGCGAAATATTGTTATTGTTAATGTACAAATGATTTGTTTAAATTGAGGTACCGATTTTGATACATGATATTAATATTTAATGACAAATTAATGAAGGTGTTATGACATAATATTTCGGTTATTGCTTTTGCATTATTGATGCCGATATTGAAAATCAAAAATCAAGTGGCTTTAGTTCCATGTATTTTTTATTTATTTTTTTATTTGTTTCATCTCAGAAAGCTGCAGCTTAAAGTTGTTTATTTTACATTACATAACTTGTATAAAAGTTGAGCCAAAAGTGCTTTCTTCAATTTAAATGTATAATTATACAATATTTACGTAGTTGAAAAATTCATAAAATAATACATGATAAATAAAATTGAATTCGATAGATAAAAATAAAAATAGACCTACCCATATACAGTTAACGAGTATGTTTCAGGATGAGGAGGAGAGATCGTTAGTGAATAATGAGGGGATTAGTGTATTGGAGTTTAAGAACATCTTAATCTGTTTTTTTGTTAATGCTGTAGTGTCATGAAAATTATCTATATGTTTGAAATATAAATTATTATGTTGCTGTATTCTAAACATACGTGAAAATTATCTGGAATTTGTGTAGCAAACTAATATGTGGAATAAATTTTGTGAGTGGGTATGTCTATTCCTTACATGGTGTGATATAGTATTGAGTAAGTCTGGGGAATCTATTTAGTTATTGCAAATTTTATGAAGTTCTATTTGGTCGAAGTAAAGTCTTTTGTCCTGCAATCTATCATTCATGTTGAAATTTCCTGTCAATTGGATCATCGTGGTTCAGATATTTTCTCATCTTACTTCTGATCATTAATAATAGAAGGAAAAATAATAGTTTATATCCTTATTATTTTACTATTTACAAACCACTCTATTATATTTGTACTGTATACTCTACTGAGCAAATTCAGGAGTATAATAAGTCTTACCACATTTAATCTTATTTCAAGAACGGAATCTATGGATAAATAATACAACGTCCAGAGAATTACACGGCGTTTAATATTAAGCAGCTTTTGTAGACAATTGCCCCATTATTGTTTTTGAGGCACAGATTACATCACTAAATTCCGTTCGATCCATTTGGATCTTAACTTGATGTCTTAACACAGTATAATAGTTTGAATTTCAACTTAACATTGCCATTTCTTGCTTTCTTGTGTATGGCATTATTTTTTTTGTGAATCAATAAAAACATCCTTGAAACTCGTATAAGTGGTGAGCATACATATTGTCATGGTAATTCCTATAAACTATCCAGCATTTTATGCAATTTCGTTTCAATACATAATTTTTTGCGTACAGAACATTTTTTAACGTTTTATGGTGCGTATCTGTCAATTTAATATATTTTACGTAGACATACTGCCAATTTAATACATATTTTGTATTTATTACAAAAAATCCTTAATCTTTTCATCTCGGTGTGTTTTCTTATCCTATGTGTTGAATACGATTTTGTTTTAAAATATGTTTGATAATAAATTAACAGTGTTAGTGTCTTTTTTGTTTTTATGCCGGTTATTAAACCTCCAATATGCGGTCACATCCCAACACTTTCCGTTGGATAATGATATCATATGATGATAAGTAGTATGATATTTTATTGCCAAAAAACAATATATTCTTGTTTGCAAAGGCAAGTAGAAAAATCCAACGACAAAAAGAGGTGTTTCGATCAGAATATATGTGACACGTCTGAGATAAACTTTGAGACGTACGGTCTTCCAAAATATATAATGTTTATACAGCATGTGTATATGTACCAGTATCTCTGCCTTGTTACGTTTCCAACTTCTTGTTTGTATTGGCTTCTACTTTACCGACGTTTTCTCTGGACATTTTTTTCTCTTTTGTGTAAATTCTTTTCTCTTTTGTGTAACTTATTTCTCGCACAACATCGTGACACAATGCGTCATAAATCACTATTCATTATATAAGTCACACCCACACGCTCGTCATCTTCTGAATTTGCTCATCTAACGAATGCCCTATCGCTGTGTAAAACCTTATTCCTATATTGATATTCTTAACACGTTTTCATCGATTAATTTATTCTTTCACAATATCTTCCTTTTTCTATGTTAAAAAGAGTGAGTGAACCTAGCTGACGACACGGCATACATTTTAATAGGAACTCTATGTAATATTTCAATCTTTTCCGAGTAACACCCTTTATTCATCGTCAAAAAGTTTTGTTTTTTTTTATTATTCGCCACTTCTAAGTTATATATAGTTGTGATTTTTAAAACGTATTTTTATTTTTGTGCCGACCGTCGTGGCACAGTTGGTTAGCCGTTCGGTTTCAGTGCGGGCGTCCTAGGTTCGATTCCCAGCAGAGGATAAATTTATTGAAATTCATTTCTCACGCTAATGTTGCTTATCTGGGCTGGAAACACTGGTTAGTTGGAAGTAATTGCCATTCGGCAATAAACTCGCCACTTGCGCAGGGTGCAAGGAAGTGTTCATTATTATTATTATATCCATTTCTCAACATGTATCATACTATGGTTTTCGTTTTGATTTAACTGTTCGTATAATGTGTGGCGTAGGTATAAAATTTAGTATCCCTTGTAAAACCCAAACTATTAGTTCAATCGATTCCACTTAGAGCTGATATTTTTTTTTAATAATGGCACAGTATACTGCTATATATCTTCGTTTAAATATTTACGTCAGCTAGACTCGTTTCATATTCATCAAGAAAACATATCATTTACTAGCATTTTTTTTAATTTGTCTGTCTCCGGAGTATTTGTTATTATTGCTGAAATTTACAATGCTTTACTTCAGGATTACGGTAAAGCTCTTTTGGGGGCTAATTTGTTACTGTTTTTGCCTTTCATTTCGGGAAATCCTTCAGGGAACCTAGAGAAGTTTTATTCAAATGATTAATTCTGCTAAATTGGTTTTGTTGTTGAACATTAGTATCAAATTTTTCCATTATCCGATCGTCGATTGATTTTAATCTCCCATTATTTTTCGTTTTCCTTTTTTTATAACACTATTATTGAACAGATTCAATTTCATTATCAGTAATAAATAACTGTTTTAATAAGATATATGGTTACATATATGTTAATCTCAGATTCCCATCAAAGCAATAATATTAAGAAATCTTTGGCCGTGCCACGGTAGTTTGCAAAAGATCTGTTTTAACTAACATCTGAAAGAGAAATGTAAGTTTAAGATTTTGAATGACATATGGGCCTGCATGGGAAAATGCTTAAATATTGGAGATATGTTCAATATGTGTCAAGACAGAATTTGTTAGAGTTTCTGCCAACCCAAATCGTGTATATCAAATTTAATTATTATGGAATGATTTTTTTTCATTTGGTTACCTTCTACATATATTCTATATTGTTTTGCGGTAATCCACTCGTTTTAGAGTTATACTAATTCGGTAATCTTAATTGTATATCAAAATCATTTTTAAAATATATTATTTCATATTATTCAATACAATATAAAATCAAGTTTCATGCATTGTTGCTATATAAATTGTGAATGTCTTTCAATAATGAACCCTATTAAATTTACCAAATGTCCATTATATGTAGCTACCAAAATACCTCTATCCATGTGTATGGTTTTAATGCAAATGACTTAAAATCTCTCATAGGAGGAATGTTATAAACACCAAAACGTTATCTGCCGTGAATATAACCTACAATGAATAATGTTAATTGTGTTCATAAATTAAGGAAAAGGATCTTGGGACCTTTAAACCACACACATACCTAACCAACGGTGCTTGTACCTATAGTTAAATATTCATATTCATTCTACCTATTAGGTATTAGTATTTAACGGCTTAGAAATCAATTAAGGATATTTATAATAGAGGTCTACTTTTACATTATAAATTAATATAAACTATATTATATGTTGAAATTAACATTTTCTCCAAATTCAGTTTGAAATAAATATGTATGTATACACATATTTGTTTAAAATGGTTTTTAAGATTTTTTTTTTTTTAATATTGACCCGTGAAAAATTATTAATGGATTTCTGAAATACCTAAATACCCATTTTAGGTATTGTGTTGTATATATAAGTCATTTAAGTATGACGGCTTAAAATATGCCTAAAAGATGTTAAAAAGCTATCTTCACAAAGTATTACTGTCTTTTTAGAAAAAAAAACAAAAAGATTTGATGACTGGGTAGATCATTTGCTGTTTTTTTTATTTATGTTTTTTTAAATGTATGAACAAATAAACAATTAATTCAAACTCTTTTTCGTGTGGTTTTCAAATATAATTAATCTCTGGACTTTTTCGCATAAAATAACGTTTATTACGTACAGTCATAAATTTCGTCTTGCATAAGTTGATAACATAAATACTTGGGGGTATAGATTGACAAAAGATTAAAATTTGATAAACACAAATTATGTATTATGTAGAAAATTGGCATGAAGGTTTGTTTTTACAAAATAAGAAAAACACTAGATTTCAAGACAGCTAAAAAGTGTTCAATATGTGAATTAAACGTACTATTTATGACCAATACAGCGCAGAGTAAAAAGTTCCAAATTATACAATACATAGCAATGCGGACCACGATACTACACCACGAAAAGTCGGCGGGACTTTAGATTGCCTCAGACTCAGACAGGTACACAAAATAGTGTGTATTAAAATGGTTATCAATTGTATAATGATTTGTTAAAATGTGTGAAGGAAGCATCTGGGGGGGCAAGTCTGGTCCAACCGGCGAATTCAATACCCTCACCATTACCCATACCATGAATATAATTATCAAGTATATGGAGTTCTATAATATCTTTAGATGTCAAAGAACTCCATTTGATAGTTACGAGTATATCCATGATATGGGTAATCACGATAGTTTTAATTTCGCCGGTTGGACCAGGCTTGCCCTGGTCTTGACGGTTTTCGTCGCCTAGGTATATTGAATACATAAAGGAAAAGTTCTTGAAAGATTTTGTGTGCTTCCTTTGGTTTTTGTGTCTGATGTTTACTGGAATATTTTCTTGTTTGTTGTTGTTTTTTTTAGTTTCATAGTATGTAATAAAAATATTTCAACATTTTTATATTATTTTTGCTTATGCTAGTATTCTGTACTTATTTTTTACATCTAGATAAAATATTCATACAGTACAATAAATGTTGCTTTGTTCAAAACTAGTTGGAAGTTGTAAAAATATAAAATGTATTTATTTTAAAGCATTCGTATATACTTTGAAAATATGCATAATGTAGTACTATTATTCACACAATTCCCATGTGTTAATTATAAAAGTACACACCGATAATAATTTATCTTTCTCCAACAGTAAATCCCCGTTCATTTTCCTAAAACCACACTAGTATAAAAGGCAAACATGATGTAAGTAAGTTATTACAAACTGGAATCGTACAAAGTGGCCGAGTTTAATTGAATCCAGTCATAATTTAATTCACAGTGTTTCATTTCAATTCGTTATAACTTTTGGAGGGAGGGAGGATAGGGATGAGGTCGGATGGGGAGGATGCTGCACATCTTCTCTAAGTGGAAAAAGATTGAATTAAAAGTTGAGCAATTTATCCATCTACCCCACGCTTCGGTTCCATCTCCTATGTACTTTACCCTGTTGCGCGGTCACGTCTTACAACGATTCTCGCTTAAATGTTTCTAGAACGTATTAATTTGGACATTGGGTATTTGTTTTTAGTGAGAAATGGACACGTAATAAAGATGTATTGAATGTTGGATGGACCTATGTTTAATCGATCTCATGGTTTTTACAGAACTTTAAAATTTCTAAAATCTTGACATAAAAAAACTAAATGATTACTACGGTATGTAATTGGTGAACTTTGTTTTTTTTCAAACTTATGTGATAAACCATCCGATGACAGGTCGTAAGGTCTATAGAATCCTAAAATCCCTATTCTCCGTCTAAATTGAGACTAAAGCTTATCTGACTAACTTAATATATAGAGATATAAAGTTAGTCAGATAATTAATCTTACAATGCTACTTTGTGGCACATTTTTAAAAATGTTATTTATCATTTCTTTTGTTATAGATCATTTAAAATTATCCAAATGTTTTAAGCCAGGATACGCGAGAATTGTATGCAGGGTCTACTTTTTTCACGGCTTTTCAACTTTGAAGTCAAAAAACACCAATTTAGAGGCTTCGCAGCATATACGGATACGCAGCACGTTCCATATACGGATTTACTCAGAATTCGGAGTAGAACATTTCGTGTGTGTGTGCGTGTGCGTGTGCGTGTGTGTGTGTGTGTATAAATAGTTATAGGCCTACAAAACTTTTATACTCAGAATTGTGAGTTTTTGTTTCAGTCAGGGATTATCAACTTTTGAATTTTTACTTTATTTTTCCATATATCTCAGAAACCATAAAAGCTAGAACGCTAAAAATTTGTATGAACATAGACAAATACAAAATCTCCAATTCGTTTTTTCAAGAAACTTCCAGGGTTTCTCAAACATTTGAAATTACGAAAAAAAAATGTTTATGATAAAATTAAGGTTTTAACTGCCTATATTTCCAAATTTTAAAAATATCGGAAAAAGCCGAAACACCTCAACTAAATAATTTAATTTTCTATAAAAAAATATTGATATTGTAGAAGTACATCTCAAATTTTTTTTAACAATTTTTATAAAAATTGAATTTAGTGACGACATCGCTTCATACAATTTGTATGGCAGTCGTCTATACACAATATGTAAGAAGACTTAATAGTTTGATAGGTACTTAATCTCCAAACATACATACAGAACCATCTTGCTGTTTTCATATTCCGGGTAAAAAAAGAGGACTGACCTCCATACTGTCTTATCTTGACATACATACCAACATGTGTTAAAATTTTCAATAATTTGGATTCATGGGTTTATAGCTTGATTCTTATTCTTCAACTATACATACTATCGCTATCGACAGTTGGATCTCATGTGTTACATGCAACTTGTTTATAAAAATCATTCATCGTTAAGCTTTTGCTTTATTATATTCGAAACGTTTATATACCTATATGGACATCGTAAATTTTATTTCTGCCGTAAATACATAAAACGATTTTTATATATTTCAAATGGTCGATATAATTTTCTTATAAACGGAATGTAACCTTATCAAAATCCCTTCAGCTAACAATGATCTCCTTGTCAAAAATTAATAATATTTAATATCATTTTTACGTTATATTATTTGTAATAAAACTTGTTTTAGAAAATTGTTTGAGAAATGTAATAAGGCTGCAGGAGACAGATTGCAAGAGCGATCTTTCATCTGTTGACTTTTATTGTACAACTCAAAACATTTATTAAAAATACTCATCCTTTCATGTCCTTTGAATATTATTCTGCTTTCGATACTATCTATTTATTATACACTTCAGCCTGGCAACATTATTGCCCATACCTTCTTATTATTTTCCTCAAAACCAATCACTTATTATTTCTCCAGAAGGGTCTAATTAAAGTCTCGTTAATAAAGGACTCATCTTGATTGTGTGGAAACAAACCTTTCTCAAACAACAAGGGAGACTTGTTTAGTAGTCGGATATACATAGGTCTGCTTATTAAAAATTAAAATCAATTATTTTCAAGAAAGTAATCTGTTTGGTTTACAAGCGAGTCTTAGACATTCCTTTTCGACAACCTCCATACAACATAATTATTTTATTATGGTCAGATTTATTGGTAAGTATATAAATACATTTATCTTAATTTAATATCGAAACTATAATTTGTACCAATTTATTCACTGTTTCCCATAATTTATTTCATAAAATATTGTATTTTAACATAATCATAATTACAAACAATTTATAAAATTATAAATTGTTTGTAATTGGATATTTGGAAATATCAATCGGGTAATTGTCACTTATTGTTTATTTTTGCCCGTAAATGAACATATATTTTTTGTTGTTTTTTTCTTTTCGCATGATTTTCAAAAAACAATATTTTTCTAGTTGTGTTAAAATATTTACATAAATCTCGGAAAAATTAATGTAGATATTTTTATGCTTTTTTGTCTAATTTTTTAATATTTCTTGAATTTAGGGATTAAACCTTATAAATAGATGTTCCAAACACGTCATTTCATTTCAATTTATACATACATACCATAACGCCATGTCCTTCACAGGGTAGGCAGAGAGAACTGAACGCCATATTTTTCTATCTTGACACACATTCATCGCCTCATCAACATTCATACATCGTCTTATACATACATGTTCATCTGTTGTTCACGCTTCTACTAACACTTTATATTTAAATTTTCAATCGATCCAATTTTAAATGTATAATTCTGTTACCAACTGTGCCGCGCCGTGGCACAGTTGGTATGCCTTTCGGTTTCTGTGCGGGCATCCTGGGTACGATTGCCAGCAGAGGATAAATTTATTTAAATTCATTTCTCACGCTAATGTTGCTTCTCTGGGCTGGAAACACTGGTTAGTTGGAAGAAATTGCCATACGGCAATAAACTCGCCACTTGCGCAGGGTGCAAGGAAGTGTTCATTATTATTATTATTAACATTATTTTTATTCTATGATAAGTGTATTATACTTTGTCGATCTTCGGAGGTTACTCTCACCATTCAAATGTTAAATCAAATATAGGCTCTCATTTAAATTATGTGGAACAAACTTGACTAATTATAATTATTTTTGTAATAAAAGCTAAGCTATAATGATCCCAACTTAATAAAGTTAATTATATTATAATACTTAACTTTTCATCCAATGGTTCAGAATATCAAGTGTCTATTTAATATTTTATCGTTTCGATAGAGAAATCAATTAAAATTTCATTTAGACTTTGGCTCCTTCGTTAATAATTCATTGACTGGAGTGAAGTAGGCATACTTACATAATAAAACAGTTTAATGTATTACCTACCCGAATATAATGATTCATTTGACAAAATATTATCACTGTGAATATAAATAGTCATTGGTTTTAGAATTACTATTATTATTAGTTTCGTAATATTTTAAAATTCACTTTTTTTAAACCACGAATGATTTTTTCGCTTTTTCTTTGAAACGGTTAGCAATTAACTTAAATAGTGCGCAGCTAGGCTAAACTGTTAGTAAAAGTAAGGGGATGTTAACGGTCGCGATTGTCACACCCTAATTTTTTAAGCTAAGATAAATCTTGCTTTGTTTTAAATTTGCCCGGGGCGGATGTCACAAGTTAAAGGTTTAAAAATAAAGTAAAAAAAAAATTAATTAAATAATAAAGTATATTAAATTTGATGACTGATGAGAACTCTCCCCTGCGTAGATGTCCAAACTTACCATACGCCGTCTCTCATTTACAGTCCAGGATTCGGATGAATGAGCCTTACATACGTAAGGTGACTGTGTAATTATTTGTCAAAATAATTACTATATGTATATATTTCAAAAAAAACTTATTACCCTTTGAATAGGTCCATATTTGAAAATGGAGTAAAAATCATTTGTGAATTAATTATAAAAAAAAATATAAAAGAAACTCAAATGCTTTGTATAGATCTCTGCATTTATTCAGACAATAAAACAAGAAAAGAAAAACAAGAAACAACAAGGGAACAACAACAAGATAAAATAAATCAAGGAAAATTATTCAAAATAGAATTCTAATTATAATTTAAAAGCTAGACACATATATGTATTTTTTACTTCAAAGAAAGGTACAGCAGATCAAGATGACCGAGATCCTGATGATATATAGATAAAAGAATTTTTGAATTAAAAACAAAAAAAAAACAACAATCAAATTTACTCTAAGATTTAAATATGAAATTTATATTTAATTAAAAGAAGAAGAGGTTGCAAGAAAAAAAAAGGAAATTTGAACAAATTAAAATTAAAAGAAAACCAAGATAGACGTATCTTATTCAAATAAAAACCCCTCCTTTGAAATAAAAAGAAAACAACAATCAAAATTTACTTTGTGAGTTAGGTATAAAATTATCTTTAATTATAATAAGAAAAAGGTTGCAAGAAGGTAAAATCGATTAATTTTAAAATTTAAGGCCAAGATAGAGTTATCTTATTCAAAATAAACCCCTTCCCTTCGGTAAATGGTTCAACAACAATTAGCAAATCATCAGTATGGTAAAAAAAAATTAAGTTCTAAAATAAAAAAAAACTATATGTATTTATTTGAAGAAAAGGTACCAATATGTATGAGAAGGAAAAGAACAGAACGGAATTGATTTAACAAAAATAAAACCAATCATTAACTATAAAATAATTATATATTGATTCCCCAAAGTTTAACAACTATAGGTCTCAATTGAATAAAAGAATTTAATTTACCCAGTAAAGGTATAAACCTTCCCACAATTTAGATAATTTGCTGTATGAAACAATTCAAATCATATCAACTTGAATGACCCTGTTACTTAAGGTATGGAGGTAACAATTCACTTCTGGTTTATAATATTTGAAAAAAAAATTACTTATGTACAAGGCGGTTTAAGGAACCTATACACATATATGTATAGACATATTCATATAAGAAAATTGAATTTGCCTTTCTATTTTTTTTTTTTGCCTGTGGAACAATTACATACTCTCTCGACAGGTAAACAAAAATATATTATAATTGTAATCATCTATACATATATACAAACTCCATATACATGCATATACATCGTGAAATCAAAATATTGAACAAGGTACACAAATACTATCAGAAGGAACAATAAATAGATTCTCAAATTTGGAATTTTAAGGTGTTTTGGCTTGGCTTCGTTTCAACCTTAAGGAACAACAAAAAGATTGATTTATATCTGTGGTTCGTTCAGAAACAAAATATATATATAAGTGAGACGAAGTAGTCTTTGAAAAATACAAAAAAAATAAAATCAATTTAAATCTCAAAAGGGGCAATTAACCGACAAAAGTTTCACTCATGGCTGCAAAATCATCTAGCTTCTTCAAGAACGGGACTCTCCTCACGAAAAAGTAAACGTCGTTATATGTAAACAATATAGATTCTGTCTTTTTACCTTAGCAATTTGTCAGACTGGACCTGTCATGTGAATTAATCAGAGAAACGGTGCTTACGACCTATCTCTGACTATCACACAATTTGAAGATAATCCTTTAATTCGATTTCACCAATACACAGCTTTTATTTTAGACCACTTATCACAATTAACTTTTTACACTCGACCTACGTGGGATCTTTCTAAAACGTCCAGATTCACAAGGCGCGAAATTACTATTAAATTGTATGTATTTATTTAAATCTTTTCTTAAAGGCCATAAAAATCTCACAACACCAGTATTTTCGAATAATGTCTTCCTATCAGTAATAGCATCAATTCCTTACTCCGATTTATTTTTGATTATACAACGAAATCATTGATAATCACAGTCTTTAGTCTTTAAACGTTCCTGATCAATCAAAGGATGCGGTCTTAGTTAGCTTTAAATCCACTGGGCGGCAAAATATATATATATACCTTAATCTACAAGGTGATAGTTCAACATTTTACGCGGGAAAATATTATGAAATGTTTCCATGTGTACTTTATTTGGTTTGGAAATCAAGCTCGCACATATACATCGCCGAACAGCCGGTCTTTCTTTCTCAAGCAGCTTCAGCTCACCTGCCTCTCGGCGCGAAGGTTATATTTATATATTTCTTTTGACGATGTTAGCTTGTCTAGAACTCAAACCAGAGTATATAACTGAATAATTAGCTCCTTCAAGCGGCTTCCGCTTACTTGTTCTTTTTGGCGCGAAATCCCATTTATATTTCCTTGACGATGCTTAGACTGTCTGGGACTCAAGCCAGTGTATATAATTGAATAATTAGCTCTTTTAAGCGACTTCCGCTTACTTGTTCTTTTTGGCGCGAAATCCGATTTATATTTCCTTGACGATGCTTAGACTGTCTGGGACTCAAGCCAGTGTATATAATTGAATAATTAGCTCTTTTAAGCGACTTCAGCTTACTTGTTCTTTTGGGCGCGAAATCCGATTTATATTTCCTTGACGATGCTTAGACTGTCTGGAACTCACGCCAGTGTATATAATTGAATTATTTGCTCTTTCAAGCGGCTTCCGCTTACTTGTTCTTTTTGGCGCGAAGTTTAATATATATTTTTTGACGATGCTTAAAACTGTCTGGAACTCAAGCCAGTGTATATAATTGAATAATTAGCTCTTTCAAGCGGCTTCCGCTTACTTGTCTTTTTGGCGCGAATTCCAATTTATATTTCTTGACGATGCTTAAAACTGTCTGGAACTCAAGTCAGTGTATATAATTGAATAATTAGCTCTTTCAAGCGGCTTCCGCTTACTTGTCTTTTTGGCGCGAAATCCAATTTATATTTCTTGACGATGCTTAAAACTGTCTGGAACTCAAGCCAGAGTATATAATTGAATAATTAGCTCTTTCAAGCGGCTTCCGCTTACTTGTTCTTTTCTGTTTTATACTTCGCAACGTTAAAGACTTAATTCCTTCCATTTCTTTTCTTTTAGCCAAAATCAACGCTTCTAAATACCGAAATGATAGTTCGACAATTTTAATGAAAACGAATTTTCAATGTTTCTTCCGAGATTTAAATTTATGAAGACGAATTTTAATTTTAAAAAAAATAATAAAAGAATATTATTAAATACAATGCAGAGATCTGATACATCCTAAATTTGCACATTTTTCTTCTTAAAAAAAAAAAATCTAATCGCCTTGTTAAAAAAAAACTCTATTATTTTTCTTATAAAAAAAATAAATAAAATCCGGCGTCCGAAGCCGGGGAAAATGTTCTATATGCGAGACTCACGCGATAATTCGTTCGCAAAGACAAGTTTTTTTAAAAGAATTTACTTTGAGAATGAAAATAAAACTGACTTACTGCTTCGTGAGTAGTCATATTTATAAGTTCGGTATTAGCAATCTGTGAGTGTGTGCGTAAGTCAGAGAGGCTTTCAGTCCCTATGAATACGCTCCTAGAGAAGGTTATTTCGCGGATTTTCGGAGCGCTAAATCAATGGAATCGTATGAAAAAAAAAATATTATTTTTTCCTTCAATCACAAAACATCCACAATCCCTACACGATTCTGAGATTGAAAACGAAACTGTTCTAACGCCTAAATTAGAGACGCTACGAATTTTCAAAGATAGATGTTATAAGTTTAGGCGGCACAATTACTGCCAACCCGCCTGAATTTTTCAACTTGGAGTTCGCTCGCTAATTGTAGGTACATAAGCCGCGTTGACTGCGTTATGTACTAGTACATAAGGGTGTATTCAGATCATCTTTTTAGGATTTTTAATAATTATTTTTACGAAAGCGAATTTTGGTGACCATTATTTAACAAAAATGAAAACCTAAGATTGTTCAATGATGAATTCGTTGCCTATACGCATAAAAATAGAAAGGAATAAAAACATTTCCTAACTCTCCTAAATTACTAAGATTTCGGAAAACTTCATACTCAACTCACAAGTCTTTCAATGCTATTATTATAACTTTTCATTAGGATAGGGAAGTTTATTAAAAAAGTTATATAAAAACGTGAGTCAATAAAATGAACTTATCCTCAATTCTACCTTTTCTTTATACTTAACCAACTAATTCTTTACCCAAAATCAATGATGCTAGGAAAAACCAGTAATTAATAATAGTGTATTTCAAAATCAACCGTAATTCTTTCCTCATACAAGATCTTTTTCCAAAACTATATTCAATTTTATTTTTTTTCTGCTATGTATCTCCTCACACTTTAACAAAACTTAACAATGTGAATCCAACCATTTGGAAATATATAACACTGAAATAATAATCTATACTTACAAAACTTTTTCTTTAAAAAGGAATTTTTTCAACTATACGTTCCACTAGGCGAAGATTGAGTAATAGTGTGGACACCCTAAAAAGACGTCATACATAATAGATAATTGTCTTATGTAGTTGACACGTATTCGGCTATATGTAAACAGAGAAGGATGACAACATACGCGATTATACTGAGGGAAAGAGATAGCAACACTGGTTATTTACTAGAGGGAGTATCAAGTATAAACTTTTAGAGAAGTGAAAAAAAAGTATAGCATATCCCCACTCGACTTCGATCGTGACGTCACAAACTAATCATCATCATCATGCCAATTTGTATGAAAACTTACCTAGTTCTTAGTAGAAATACGCGGATTTGTTCAAAACAAATTGTGGTGTTCTTTTTGACATGAGACATGTACTAAACTCATTCAATCCTTAGCAAAAATACCTGGCTTTGCTCAGAACCTTTGTCGCGTGATTTTCGACACGCGACACGATACTGTCGGACACAACTCGGCTAACGGAAACATAATAACAAACGTATTTTAAAGTAAACTTATGATTTTTTTTATGTTATTTATTTCATTTATGTATTCTCGGGCATCTAACAGGAACTATGTCAAATATTAATTTAACACGCACCCAATAACAAGTTGCCATATGCTGGAGACTGACGATATTAATCTTCTCACAGATCCTGAAAACACAATTAAAAACTGTGTCTCCACCGGGAGTCGAACCCGGGACCTTTCTGTATCTGACCTAACCAACTGAGACACGAAGGTCGACTAATCGATTTAAAGTATTTTCATCATTTATACTTCTTCTTCTCGTGTCATTTCAGGTCCCCCCGACGTTGACCACAACCAAGAATGGTATATTTTACGGAACTCTCTCCCCCCCCCCTCTCTCTCTCTCTCTCTCTCCCTCTCATGCATGTTTTTTTGTATTTCCGATTGTACATATTATTCTAGAAGAATAATAAACATACACCGATAACATGTCAGAAACAAAAATATCTGAAATAATGTGTTATGAAATTTGCATTAAAGATTCAGATTCTGTAAAGAAATCTAAAAAAACGGTTATTTCGCAATGGCTCTGAAAGGAAATTATTTTTTTTTGGTTTCTTTCTTCAAACAAATTTATTTTTAATATACTTTCTTGTTCTTTAATTTGATAAAATATATTTCCATATGTTTTAAAGTTTATATAAGATATAAGAAAATTGTCAAAAACCTTGAGATGCTAATTATTTTTCTAAAAGAATATATTATACAGAACAAAATTAAAAACTAAATGATTATTTTTCTTCGTTGATATTCAAACTATCTAAATTATTTATTTTCTAAGTAATTCGATTAGTAGTAATCAAAGACCTTATATACTAGTAGTAATATAGAATATCAAATTGAAAAATAGGTTCAAATTGAAAAATATCATAAATATAATATGTGTAATAGGCAATTAATGTTATCTGATGGTTTAAGGGCTTCTTCTTAAACTATTTGATATAAATATATTTTCACAAGTGTATCTGGAAAATTTGTGTAAAGATTTATCCATTTTAAATAAGGTCAGATCTTTGGTTAGATGTCTACTTCGTTATTCATAGATTATTCAATAACTAGCTATAAGAAATATATTTTATACTATAAAACTATTTGTTGGGTGGGATATTCGTGGCAAAAAAACTCCTTTTTGAAAAAGATGAAATAAAAACGGCTATGAAATCCTAAAGAGGTATTGTATAGAATTAGGTACATGAAGTGAGTGAAAATTTTAGTTCAGTAGTGATTGTATTAACAAATCACATTTCACGTCCCAAAAGGTTTGTTTTTGCAAAGTTTGGTTTATCAAATGGAAAACGATCCTTTTGGAAACACAAATTGTGATATTACCTAAAAATTTTCGTACATTAGATAAAATTTCGAAATTCTATGAAATAAAATGTAATTTATATTTTAATGTTTTTTTTTTTATCATAAGCTTTATTGAGGTTGTTTTGAGAATCCAATATTTTAGTTATGAATTTTTTTTTAATCATATTTCCATTTTTAATAATGATCATAAAATTTAAAGTAGGATGACAAATTAATATCTTAATAGAAATGAAGTTGCTATATTAAAGGAGAACCGGGAAATCAAGGCACCTACAGGGCTTACGACCTATAATCGGCTTGTTAACATGATTCCCATGAGTTCCCCATCCAATTTTCGAAAATTCTATATATTTTATTCATGTTTTTCATCAATATTTGTTTGCTTGAAAATATGCTATAAACACTCTCGCCATCTTTGGAAGCGACGACGATTTTTTTTAACAACATCTGTTGATAAATTGATTCGTAAAGTGATAACGTAAAATCAGCCGATGACAAGTCGTAAGTCCTAATATTCTTGATTTTCCGGTTCTCCTAGAATATTCCTATTTCGTCTCTATTGAGATATTATTATATTTTTTTAACAATATCATTAACTCCCAACGGGAAAAAATCTAATGTATGCGTACCTATAAAGTGGGGCATTGCAGATTCAATAATTATTAAAATGTCTGTCGGTTTACATATATATATGTAATTATAATATATATTCGATTTATATAAATTAGGTATTTCAAGATCGTATTACGTTGAAATAAATGTTATAAATAATTTTAAATGAAATGGATCCGGAGAGCATCCAAATCGAAATAAACTTACTTAAAAATACTAACTTACTTAGAAAGATGCGTCGATGGAAGAGTGGTTAGCGCATTGAGTTAGTAATCCAGTGGTCGCGAGTTCGAATCCTGCCTCGACCGATTTCGTTCACCTATAGCACAAGAATTTATACTCATTTTAACGTAGGAAGATGTAAATGTACTTGTTTAACATGTACATATTCATTTTTATTTAAAAAAAATCAAGTTAAACAGACTCAAGGGTATAAAAAATAATATATGTAGGTATTCTACTGAGAATGTTGATATTTGATTAAGCTTTCAAATTATCCATCAATTATCGTTTATATCTTTTAAACACGTTGCGTCTATATATTATCAACCAGACTCCACAATAACATGTGTCGCTGATCCCTCAGTAATAAATGCCTCCATTATACTCCGATTGAAATCTTGTTGTAAAGTACTTGTAGGTAAATACATAATACGCAATTACAGTAGCGGCCTTAACTGCAAATTAACCGCCACGTAAAGGGTTTATTTCACAGAGCTTGCACTGCATCACACTAAACACAAAACGAATAAACATTAGACATTTAACATTATTTATTATTAACAAAGTCCATAAAAACTGACACATCAACCTTCAAAGTGTCCCTTTTATAGCGCGGTCCACGAATTTTTATGTAAATGACGCGAAGTAACCCCTCGGGGAGATATCGTCCGCCCTCGACAAACTTTAACAGATTCCATTTTAATGGAACGACAAAACATTGTGTTTTATGACACCATACTACGATTTTCATTCTGTTTATTGTGTCCCCATGTAAAACACACGAACCTAGTGCCTTTTTCGTTTCACACAAATGTCTTAAATCTAAAAAATAGATTCCCAGGATTTCAGAGAGTTTCTAATATTTCTTGTAGCGTCATATTAAGCATCGTTCATTCTATGTTAATATTTCAACAATATTCTATTAAAACAAAGAAACCGAGTAAAATACACGAGGATAGCAAAGAGGGTTGCGGCACAGCTCCTGCAAGTAACCAACTTGAGAATGAAGGTTTAGGACAGACGGAATAAGAAGCTAAAGCTAAGCGCCATCGGAGAATAAGAATATCTCATTTCTATAGTCATTGCTAGTTCACATTAAAATATTATATTAAAATTAATACCATCACGTCATGTCACTCGCTTCCACGCACCGTCGCATATTATATCTGTCTATTATTTAAACTAATATTTATAATAGGTATAAATTAAAACACTAATTTGTTAGAGTTTCACTATTTGATTTAAAACTGGCACTGACCGGTATCGATCTCTTGAAGATCATCGTCAGAGTGCACGAAAATGATTGTGAACAGAGTGTAAATATAATTGAAATATTGGTACACAACCTTTTTTTTGTAAAGTTCTATCAGTTCGATTAGTATTGCCAGAAAGAACTGATGAAGAAAACTGGCAAACAAAACAAAAAGGTTGGGTACCAATATTTCAATTATATTTTTTATACTCTGTTCATATTCATTTTCGTGCACTCTGACGATGATCTTCAACAGATTGATACCGGTCAGTGCAAGTTTTAAATTAAATAGTGAAACTTAAACAAATTAGTGTTTTCATTTATACCTAGTAGGGTCAGTGGGCCGGTTGTGGCCATTGGGCCGGTTCTGGCCATTTTCAACTTTACAAGTCGAAATATAAGCTAAATAAAATCGAATCTTTTTTTACTCTATGGCAAAATGCATATTTGTCAATGGTCTTCGTTGGCAAGTGACACAATAAATCTTATTGTTAACAATATATGTTTGGTCGATGCGAATAAGTGTTGCGGAAATTTTTATTGAGATTGTTATCCAAAACCTTAAGGAACCCACTGTAAGTAATCTTAATATATATTTGTAATCCTTTTGATGTTTTATTTGAAAACAAGTTGTACCCATTATAAAAGGGTATGGTAATTTGTTTTTGAGGTTATTTTTAGCAAATTGGTTGTTTAAACATGATTTTTCGATGTGGCCATTACTGACACAAGAATTTATACAAATGTATGGGTTGTGGCCACGTTGGTGGCCACAAGTGGCTCCCATACAGTACTAGTTTTGGCCATTAGCTAAAAAAATGTACATATCCGCTAATTTTGATATTTTAACTTAATAAATTATTATGTTTCTTCTTCAGAACTGTGAAAATGACTTCGGCAAATAAGATGAAAGATGCTATTAAACGCAAACCTTTTTTGTTATTCACCATCGAAAGTGATTTTGGCACTCGATGCTATAAAAGGAGATATGAAGGTATCTACTGCTAGTAAAAACTACAAAGTCCCCCGTAGTACTTTGCGTAGCAAAATATGTGGACGTGTACCAGCGGCCTCAGGTCACGTAGGACCACAAGCTGTACTTGGTATAGAAATAGAGATGTCACTTGTCAGGCGGATTAAAGATTGTGCCCGGGCAGGTTTCCCAATTAACAGGGAATGCTTATTATATTCCGTAAAGAAGATTGTTGTTGCTGGCAACATCAATACTCCTTTCATCAATGACATGGTTTAAGTCATTTATGACGAGACATCCTGATTTAAGCAAAAAAACATGCAGAGTACATAAACAAGGCACGCCCATTGATAACCGAAGAAAAAAATCAGAAACTGGTTTGAAGAAGTCATTAGTTTGTTAGGACCTGATGGATGTAAGATTTTTGAAGATCCTGCTCAAGTATGGAACTGCGATGAAACTTCATTCTTCTTAGCCCCCAAAGGTGGACTTGTCTTAGCGACGAAAGGCGAACATGTTTACGACACTTCAAAAAACAGTGATAAAGAAAATATCATTACTCTGTTTACAGTAAATGCTCTTGGAGAACTAGCTCCACCTCTGACACTTTACAAATACAAAAGAATGAATTCAGATGTAGTTAAAAATGCACCTAATCGTTGGTCTATTGGTAAGACAGACAAAGGGTGGATGACTGCTGAGTCTTTCTATGAATTTATTCATAGAAAGGTCTAAATTTGCGCTAAATCTTATTTTTTTATAAGTTTATTGTATAACTTGAATAATAAACATCGATTTATAATCATTACTGTGTTTAATTTAGATAAAAAATGTAAGTTCCCTTCATAGATTCATGTGGCCAAAACCGGCACACGGGTGTGGCCAGAACTGATTAAATTGTGGCCACAACTAATGCATGGGTCCAGTTCAATGAAAAAAATTATTTAAAAAATAATTAAAGAACTGTTGCTATATTTATTTACATATATTAGAGATAGGTATTTTTCTTGCACATTAATGTTGGAAAAATTATAATTTACATTTATGTGCAAGTTTGGTGCTCATTCAAAAACGAAAAAATCCTTAAGGTGGCCACAACCGGCCCACTGACCCTATAATGGAGTTTCACCACGAATTATCCGTCGACAAAATTAACAAGTTAATATTTATAATATTTGTGATATATTGATGTTGCGCCTTGTATCAGACAATAGATATAGCGTGTTAACGATTACATACGAATAAAGTATTCGGGAATCTTCGGAGTTTGATATAAGGCAAGGTGGGTGGTTTGTGGGGGTCATTCTTGATCTACGAAAGGCTCTCACGTAGTGGTTAATAATCGAAACTAATTATTGTGCTTCACTCTGATATATATTTGCTGTATATATCAGAGTGCTGTGTTGATTGTTAAACGCGTGTTATTTATTTTATCTGTGTACAAAAACTACCAGATACTACAATATTATTTATAATATTATATCCGTCTGTTATTTAAACTAATCGTTATTTTGTTTACTATCGGTAGGTGAAAATTTCGTGTATTCATTTCCAATAATGCATCAAACGTGTTTGTTGTGTGGAGAGCTTCCATATTGGCCAACACAAAATTACAATATCCTTTGTTCAATGTGATAAATATATCATTATGCATTCAAAACGTTTTCCGAAATATTATTTCCTTGTTCCACAAACGCTACCTAAAATACGAACGGCGGGCGCCAGCTATAATCATATTCAATCGGTTGAAAATGCTTTGAAATACTTTGAAGATTACATAATCGAATGCATATGAATTAATTTTAACACGTGCATTAATAATATCGCCTTGTCTTCTCTCTCTGACAATGATTATTCCTACATGGTGATGGAGTCTAAAACACGAAACACCTAAAAAGGCAACATTCAGTATTGATGGTGAGCATTATTGCTGTCTGAAGTGTTATTTTCCTTCTTGTTTTTTAGATAACCCGGCTCTTGCGGTACACGCGAAACCGATCCTAATAGAAATGAGTGGAAGCACTATTCCATGGCGGTGCTTCACACCATAATTGACCCTGACCCTCCCTTTATTCTCAACCCTTTCTACAATGCTGTATGTTTGCTTAATACTATTGTAGTATATGTAAGTTCAATATTTATTTTAAACTAGTTGCATGAAACACATGAGATCCTAATATCGATGGTGATAGTATATATAATTGAAAATTACGTAGGTACTAAACAACAAACCCATAAATCCAAATTATTGAATGTTTTAAGATATTGTATTTTCCTATACCTGCTAGGTACCTATTACAAAACATGTATTTCAGGATAGAATAGTATGGAGTTCAGTCAGTCCTGTATTCTTACTCCATAGGTATATGTAAACAGCTTGATGGTGTGTATGAAGATTAAATATCAAACTCTTAGTCCGTACATAATGTGTCGGCACTAAATTCAAGGTTTGGTACGTATTCTTCAATTGTGCATACTATCGCCATCGACAGTTGTATCTCATGTGTTACATACATGCAACTAGTAATATAATTTTCGATAGAGACGGTTGTATTAAATTTGTTCCAGTCTTTGGTTTACTTAACGCAGCCAGAAGTTTTTGTATTTAGTTTAACTTGATAACTTTAAAATTGGTTCTCCCAACCTTGATGTTTGTTTGAATATTCTCCTCGTGGAAAAAGCTCTCTACTGCACTTCTGCTTTCTCCATCATTTTCATCTCGTCCCTACCCGTTAGATTTAAGAGTTTCCAGACTCCTTTGTTCAATATCAGTTTGCAGTATTATTTTAGAAACATGAATTTATATCCCTTAAAAATCATATTTAACATCTTGCTTCTTTTAAAGAAATACCTACAACACAAGATTTTTTACTCTGTTGCAGTTTAAAAAGTTATGCGAAAAACAAAGGATTTATTTTATTCAGATAATGAGTTTGT
Organism: Molanna angustata; assembly: GCA_963576475.1. Taxonomy (NCBI): domain Eukaryota; kingdom Metazoa; phylum Arthropoda; class Insecta; order Trichoptera; family Molannidae; genus Molanna; species Molanna angustata. The sequence goes on from OY754974.1 coordinate 24,619,753, forward strand.
CTTTCAAGTATTTTTGTTTCTCCTAAGTGAAAATGTTTGTACTTATATATATCGGGACTGTATTAGAACTCTCAACTCTCGACTTACTGATCAAATTAATAAAATGACAAAAACTTATTTTATAAGTCATGATTTTTATAGCAGTGATATTTTAAAAACGTTGTCTGTTTTGAAATAGTGATAGCAAAAATAAATGTTTATGTTATTTTAGCTTTAATCCGATTAAGTGAAAGTGAAACAATCGGCCTGTAAAATAGAATAAAATTATATTCGAATATAGAATATTATTTCATATTATCAAAACTTATGATTTATGTTTGTAGTGATGATTTGTAATTATTTTATTATAAAGTAGACTCAAAAAAATATCGGAATAATCCTTTTTACCTCAAGCAATATTTCACACTTACCTATGTACTACACTAAAACATACACTAGCACTTCTGTCTCACTTCAACCTACCACTAAAGCTTGTGTTCCATATTATGTAGGTATCTTATAAAAAAAACTTTCACGAATTAAAAAAAAAATATATATATATATACCTATATATATATATATATATATATATATATATATATATATATATATATATATATATATATATATATATATATATATATATATATATATATATATATATATATATATATATATATATATATATATATATATATATATATATATATATATATATATATATATATATATATATATATATATATATATATATATATATATATATATATATATATATATATATATATATATATATATATATATATATATATATATATATATATATATATATATATATATATATATATATATATATATATATATATATATATATATATATATATATATATATATATATATATATATATATATATATATATATATATATATATATATATATATATTATAATATTTTTATCTCGGTTTTCCCGTGTCAGTAGGTCTTGACTAAGACCATTTGTCTTCCGACGTTTCGCCTGAATATCACCAGGCATTTTCAAGGACTTAACGAAAAGCACGCGCGCGACACACGTCTACTCACACTGAAAACTGACGTGTGTCGCGCGCGTGCTTTTCGTTAAGTCCTTGAAAATGCCTGGTGATATTCAGGCGAAACGTCGGAAGACAAATGGTCTTAGTCAAGACCTACTGACACGGGAAAACCGAGATAAAAATATTATAACATATTTCACCCGTGAAAACATCAAATATAACATATATATATATATATATATATATATATATATATATATATATATATATATATATATATATATATATATATATATATATATATATATATATATATATATATATATATATATATATATATACGACTCGTCTCGACGACTCGTCTTTTGAACGTTATACTTTATTTTATATTTTTATATCATATTTCACCTTTTTTTCCTAACTGCATCAAAGTACATTTAGGTACCTACTTTTAAAAAGGATTTCGAAATAAAATAAAAAAATAAATTAAATTCGTTTTATCTACATACATCGGTTCATTATATAAATTAATGTATAAATTTTCTTTTTTTTACACTTCCTTTCAATATTATTATCATAGCTTATAAGACACGGCATTGTTTCAAAAGCATATCTATAAGAGTACTTATTATTGTTCTTATTGTATTTCTAGTTCCAAACCATATTGAAATAGATATTTTCAACATCGCTTTCAGCTCCCTCGTTTCGTTCCCTCTGACAGTATAATTATAAAATTAAGTTAGTAAGACATAAACCTATTTGGAAAGGATGACATATAATTGGAGAAAATTGAACGTTATGCTGTTTCTTATTTAATTACCAATTACATTCATTCGAGTTTGCCATTCTGGAAACACACACGACGTTGGATAAAGTATTATTTTATGTCTTCAACAAAATTAAATATATACATTACTCGGTTTTCGAAATTTCAATATAATGTCTGACATATTTTTAATTGCCCTACATGTCTACCGAATTCTTCAATTTGATATTAAATAATCGTTATTCTTATTCGCATATGTCTAGTTATGGATAAATAACAAGATACATTATTATTTTTAATTGCCCTACATTCCCTACATGTTTTAATATTAAATATTGTTATTTTTACTTGCTTTTGTCTTGTTATGGATAAATAATGGGATACACTATATTTTTTCATAGTGTATATTTCATGTTCGCATACAACAACATTATTGTAATATGTTGTTGTCTCTCCTTTCGGGGTAGACAAAAATAAGCAAACTTCATTTAACTCTAAACGCTTTTTGACATTCACGTAGGCACCTATACTTCGATTTTACAATATCACCACACAACTATAGTTAACTGCTGCTTAGTACATATTATATTATAGCTCTGGGTTCATTTGTATTTTATTTATTTATATGCTTTTTGTACAAGTGCACAAATGCGAATACATTGTCACATGGCAATTTCTTACAACCAACCCGAGAAACGTGAAATCTCTAAGGTTAAATTTTTACAATAGTAGGTATTTAGTGAACGTTCACCAATTATGCCTTCTTATTGAGTTTCCTTATCAATGAAAATTTTTGCTAGAGTAACTAATCACCTGAAAATAAGACATTAGGTACTATTGGCATCTATGAAGTAACGAATAAACCTTTTTGTAACGCCATCTATTGAGAAATTGGTTTATTTGTAAACAATGAAAGCAACAATCCTTATAAATGAGGTGACGGTGTTCTCGCACAGATGTCACCCCTGAACTGCGTCAGAAATATTATTTCAGTTTTGGCTTGTTTACCTTCTTGTATCAATGTGTATGTAAATCGATAGTTTTTAATTGCTTATACGCAAACATCGGATTTTTTCCCTGTCGGGAGTCAAATGATATTTTTTTGACAAACTTTCCAACATCTCAATTGAGAGAAAGTTGGAAAAATATTCGTTTTATTTTGATTTTGATTATTTTAAAAAATACGGTCAATTAACATGGAAGCAAAAACTGGCAATATTTATCCGTTATTTTTTTTAAACAAATTAATAGCGATTCATAAATTGAAACCATACCAACTCAATTTCTAATAATATCTGATAATCATCATCTCAACCTCTCAATTAATAAAAATAAAATCAAATTTGATTTGGAAATTTAAACAAGATTTGTTTCAACGCTTTATATTTATGTATTATAATTTGCAGGTGATGTAACTTCCAAGATGGTCTAAAGGCCAATATGAATTAGGTGTATGCAGTATGACTTATGAGTAAAAGTTTCACATGGCATATAATGGCAATGTTCTGTACAAATACAAATCTAGCTTCTGGCATTGACAGCTTCTTAATAATGTTCCCAGCCGACACTGTTTGTTGGAACTTTGCTGATTCGGTTCAATATGCCCCCCCCCCCGTGTCTCGATTTAGTATACCTACCTATTCCAATATTGCATGTAACATTCGAAACGTGTCGTCTGACGGTTTTCCAACACAATAATAACTTGCATCATTGTTTACCCGCTGATGCATGTTCATTTATTTCTCTTTTGCTGTTTTGAATTTGAATAGCGCAATCATCACAACAGACCCTTGTCTGATTTGTCGATGGAAAAAAATTGATTTCAATTTATGACTGCGGCGTGTGCGTGTCTATTACAAAATTCACTAAATACTAGTTGCATGTAACACATGAGATCCAACTGTCGATAGCGATAGTACGTATAGTTGAAGAATAAGTACCTACCAAACTATAAACCCATTAATCCAAATTATTGAATATTTTAAGATATTTTGTTTTCTATACAACACATGTAGGTATGTATGTCAAGATAGGATAGTATGGAGGTCAATCTTTTTTTCCTACCCGGAATAAGAAAACAGCATGATGGTATGTATGTATGTTTAGATATTAATAAACATTTTTTATTAAGATAAATATTTTTTTATGATAAATTTATGAGTTTAACTGCCTTTATTTCCATTTTTTTTTAAATATCAAAAAAGCCGAAATACCCCAACAATTTAATTTTCTATAAAAAATATGAACATTGTATTAGCGCATCTCAAATATTTTTTAACAATTTTTATAAAAATTGAATTTATTGACGCCATTGCTTCATACAATTTGTATTGTAGTAATCTACACACAATATCTAAGAAGACTTAATTGTTTGATACGAATCTCCAAACATACATACATACCATCATGCTGTTTTGATATTCTGGGTAGGATCAAAGGACTGACCTCCATACTATCCTATCTTGACATACATACCTAGGTACATGTATTGTATAGAAAACCAAATATCTTAAAATATTAAATAATTTGTATTTATGGGTTTATAGTTTGGTACATATTCTTCAACTATACGTACTATCGCTATCGACAGTTGGATCTCATGTGTTACATGCAACTAGTTGTATATAAGTAGGTACTTGTCATATATTGTGAATAGTGTGTTCAAATATAAACGACTAAAATTCAACTCCAGTTATAGATATTTCTTGAAGATATTTATTTGAAAAATACATAATATGTGAACTTTTCACAAGGACTTGTGCATTCCTTTTAAAATATAAAGTAAACTTGATTTTAAGAAATCAATAATATAACATATTTCCGTAGGTACTAAAATCATATACTTAAGAATTAATACGAGTTAAGAATGAATAAGGAACAATCAAAACTAAAACGCAGAGATAATTTGAAAACTGATAGAATAACGACTGTCAAAAATATACATATATTCGGCATGAAGTCCTGTCCCAAGCACAAGTTTTCAACTTTTTTGGGACAGTACGTATTGAAAAAAAAATTGTATTAATTTAAATATTTGTACTATGTGTATGTTCATATTATGTTACTCAATAAAAAAAAAATGAAAAAGTAGGTAGATTTTTTTTTCCTAAAACACAGAGACGGTATATTGCCAAAAAACAATATTTTCCAACATACACCTTAATAAATTTAATAATACAAAGTTTAATAAATTGTAATTGTTTGTCTTGTGTGACATACACGTTGCGTTCCCCGTTAATGACAGACTTTGTGAACTAAGATGTCACTCGAATCAAGTGAAGATGTCTGTTGGGAGTTTCTTCATCTGACGTGTTTAAATAGCAATTTCTTTATATCTTTTTGCTTCCGTTATCGGCCAAAGCCACCAGTACAGCGTTCATAGTTGCCAATCGTTTATATCTGCTGTGGTATCCTTTCCCAGAAAAAAAAACATTTACTGTGACGTAAGTCTGGCAGTCACGGGCTCTTGGATTTATTATCATGTTGCTTTAAATTTTATAACAGCGATAAAGAAGGAAAAAAAATGGCTAAGCCACATGAATGGTATGTATGTTTAATGTAGGAAATATTATAATTACTCATTAGTCAGTAGATATAAAAAAAATGTGTTTCGTGGTAGAAAAGGATCGGATGTTGGCGTTCAATTCTCTCTGCTTACTTTCCGCAGCGTGTTGGTGTGCATGTTGTTTTTTATGACATCATTTTGATTTGCACATATCGGTTTATATTTTGTGTGATAAATATTTGTATAGGAAAAATTGTCCATGTATAAAGCTCACTTCTTTTAAATAAACATGCGGTTTGTGTTTATTTTGTGTTATCATGCGATGTCATGTCATTTTATGAAATATGAGTAAACGTAAATTGATCGAATCGGACTTCTTTTTTTGTGCGTATTCATTTTTGAACCTGTTATTTTGTGATTTGTTAATTTTATAATTTTAATCTCAAATAATATTACATTTAAATGGTTATGTTTCAGATAAGCTATGTAAATAACAGTTTAAATGCTGAGTCAGAAATGGGCGTTTAGACTTTCATATTATGAGATTTTTTTCAATCTATATTTCCTCTGATAATTTAGCTGTTGAATTTATTAATCTGATTTTAATGAATTAACAAAATGACCAGTTGAAAAGGCCTTCACCAGGCGAAACGATCGTGATGGAGAGAAAAAATAAATGTAGAAAGAAAAAAACAAGTGTTTAATTTATTTAATTATCAAAATATAAAATTATGAAAGACTATACATATTACTTAAATGCAATTATCGCTTTGTAAATAATAAGTTAACAAGTACTATTTCTATGTACATTTAAGTCTACAACAGTTCTCTGTATGTATGTGTGTGTATGATATGTAGTTTGTTTAAATTACCATAAATTTGGTACCTACCTATTAGTTTTATTAGAGTTTCTCTCTCAAGAGAGTGAGGCGTCTCGTGATAGAGAGCAAATTAACTAATTCCGCACCATTAATTACGCCTTGTGCAAATAACTCAAGTTTTGTTTCACTATAACTATATTATACGAGTATGTACTCAAATAACTATATTATACGAGTATACACTCAAATAATGTTTTATGACGAACTAACTTGAAAAGCGCCCTCGGTCTATCTAACAGCTGGTAACATTCCTCCTCATTTGATTCTGGGACTAATCCTCTTTATTATTGATATCGTGTAACAACCATATACTATTTTATTATGCCCTTATATTAACCAATAGTCAAAATTGTAATCATCCATTTAATATACTTATTAAAAAAAATCTATTCATTCACTGGCAATATTGTAGATACAATGTTTGCCCGTATTCAGTAACTATTGTAACTAAAATAGGAACGTTCTAAAATTGTAGATTTTAGATTTATGGTCTTATTTCAGCGTTATAAAATATGAACATGGACTAAATGGAATAGGAACGTACCTATATTGGCCGGAACGTTCTTAAAAGTTACTTGCGTGAATTCCTTGACATTTTTTTTATTTCACAATAAACTACTTTTATAATATAATTAACGTATAAGATAAAAAAAACTTATGAATTATTAGTTATATAGTAGGTAGGTATCCATTTTATAATTTTGTTCCTTTTCTAAAACAACAATTAATTGTTATTGAAAAAGGGATTTTTGCAGTTAATTGAAATGTTTTCATTCTACATAGTTTGTTAACTAGCCTTCCAAGGAAAATATCGCAGCACTGACAAGCATGATATTTCTTTAAACAACCTACCCAGCATATTATAATATTTTCCACCCTAAAAGCTTTGACAAACTTTCTGACATCTCACGCGATGTCAATTGGTTGTAGAATCTAAAATACTACAATTTGTTTACAAACGTTGCTAGCACACACACCATACTTTGAAAATGTTTCAATAAAATCGTAAATTTCGCTTACGTTTACTTATCAATGAGTCTATATATAAAATTGTATTTTTAATGACTAAGAATATATTGTAATCAAATTTGTTTACATGCAGTCCAGTTAACTTTCTAATCAAATATTACCAAAGAAAAGATGATTTATTTAGTACTAATCTTTTTTACTAAGTTTTCTGGTGACTCTATAAACATCTTTATCTTAACTGCGAATTCTTCTTCTTCTTGTATAGCTCCTAACGGAGGTTGGCCACCCTTACACCAAACTAATCCCGATCTTGCGCCAACTTAATTAGTGAAGGATATAGGAGAGTTTACAAAAGGCGGCCCACGCTAGACCCCTTCTTCTTTCAATTTCTGCCTCTTGATTTTCTTTACCGAGTTTCATAGTGTGTCCGAGATAAACCGAGATGGAAAGGAGAATTCTGGGTATTTCGTTAAGAGACAGAAAAACTAACTTGTGGATAAGAGAGAAAACCAAAGTAACCGACGTTGTCCAAAAGGTTGCAAACCAGAAGTGGAGCTGGGCAGGGCATATCGCCCGAACCACGGACTCCATATAGACTCGAAAAGTGCTGGAATGGCGACCTAGAACGGGCAAGAGAAGTGTTGGAAGGCTCCTAACCAGGTGGTCTGACGATATCAGAAGAATAGCTGGAGGCGGATGGATGCGGTCTGCCCAGGATAGGAAGTTGTGGAGGTCTCAGGGGAGGCCTCTGTCCATTACTGGACGAAAGAGGGCTGACGAAGAAGAAGAAGATTTACATTATTCATAGCATTATGTGATATAATCAATATATTTGCTAATCAAATAATTTATATAATGCTCAGTATTTTTGCTTCTATGAAACATTCCTGTTCATTTTTCTTGGTTTTATGACAAGCATTTATTTCTCCTACATATTTGATGATTTTTTTACGTTACTAAATAAAATAAGCATTCAGTAAAAGACTGTTCAATAAAGTCATAAAAAAAATTGCGCGATATAAACATATTGCTTGAAATATCTGTATTTCAAAAGCAGGAAGCATTATTATTTATTTTGCAAATCAATATCCCTCCGAAGGTCTAAGGAAGTAACAATTTCGATTTTGATTATAAAAACATAGACTCATTTCATTTCTACTCATAGGCATTTATTGAAAATATATTGGTTCCGTGTTCTAGTCGATATTTCAATTATTTTTTGAAACCCTCCCCCACTGAAAAAATCTTATCTAGCACATATTCCAAGTCAGTCAACCTCTTCAATAAAATAAGCTCGTTGTTTAAGGAATTCGCATCGAGTCCTTTTATGTTTCCTACAAAAATTTCTCTAATGTATATTATTATATTGAAATTCCATAGGACGTTTATTATACATCGTGTAATTGGAGAAAAATTTGCTTACAAAACTTTATTCGAGACGATGTAGTGGGTGTGTTTGGTATCTGTATACATTAGACTTAGTCCAAAAAATCACAACTGTTGTAAAATATAAAGTAGAAATTTATTTCTCAAGTTGTGTTGTACTTTAAAGTAAGACAAGTCTTTGTTGGTACTTAATATTTTACATGGCATTGTAACTTTTATCTTTATCTTTAAGATACCTAACTAACTTTAATTTTCTTTTCATTTCGTATTATAATTAAACGGAATCTGAAATATAATAAATTTTGCTGTTCATATTCTGGATATTCAAATTTAAATTATGTTCGCTAAAAAAACTATTATGATGAATTCATTATACGAAAAATAATTCGAACATTGTTTTTTTTTAAACTATTCCATTTATTCTTTGCGATAGAGAATTTTCTGATTCCCATTTTATTATGAAGAATATAGTGAGGAACGTATACTATCTATCTATCTATCTGTGTCTTTACAACCCAGGAGGGGTCTTAAGTGCACTTTACACGGACACTATTTTCAACGCGACCCGGTTTCCAACGCTTAAATAGTATCCAAAATACAGGTTACTCCAAACATCGCTTTACACGCAACGCTTAAAACAGCATCCAAAATATAGGTTGCTCCGAGCATCGCTTTACAGTACTTTATACAGTTTACACAATTATATGTGTATAATATTCTATACAGAATACTATATAGAATCAAATCCGACCCTGTACCACCCCCGCCCCTCTCGACACCAATCCGTCCACCACCTACCCCCTCTACTCACCTCCCCACACATCTGACACATCCAAAAACTAAACATCAACACTCAGTCTCAACTAGCCGGTCGATGGCAGGAAAGCACTGCCGAAACATGTCGCATAGTGACTCAAAATATAGTGGTTTAGGGCAAAATTCACAAGCCAAAACGGTTAAAATAGAATATTCAAAAAACTTCGTCTATGTACTATACATAGAATAATAATAAAACTATAGAATACTCATTCCCATACAATATCTCGCTGAAAAAGTGAAGCCGTTTTATTGGCCGGCTCGTGTCAATATATGTATTTGAACTATAATTTTGCAAGTAATTTTGCTATTTTGCTAACTATTCCGTGAATAATTTTGCAAGCAGTTAAAAAATTCCCTATTTGGAGAACGTATCACGCTGACAGTTAAATGATTACTGAATGCTCGTAGCAAAATGTTGACCAAATTAGTCAACATAAAGCAGTCTCATTTACTGCAGGCTAAAGAGTATTCTATACTATTATAATTCTATGGTACTATAAGAACAGTCTAATCATTTATGGAATCAAATCTCATTTTGTTCAGGCCAAATTTATGATATTCTTTTTTTATGTATTCTCGTAGTTGCATATTTTATGAATTTCATTTAAATTTCCGTTTGTTTGTTTCTGCTGATTTTTCGACATGTATGGAAGCTCTCGAATATGGAGCGCAAATATTCGATGCATTTTCCAAATTGCATACCACCGCGCGTGTATTACGAGCCGAATATGATGAAGGAATTTTCCCTCAAATTCCGTGACCCCAGTACATACGAGTAGGTACATATTATTATCAAAGCCAGGTTTAACCGTTCTACCGAGTTAGTTAATATCTGGTCGGGACCCCATAACCCAAGTACAATCAGATTGAAATTTAATAAAGCAATCAATTTATCCCCTCTGATTTGCATTCATGCCTTGTATGAAACTAACTCTTCTATTAGCGCGAAGTATGTACCTATATTTGATTATATTATTTTGACTATGTATGTACATACTACTAAATTCTAAATAGATATTTGTTTTACACTGTGCAGCTTAAAAAGATAATGTAATATCCGCAAACAAAATTGGTCTATGATATATTGTTAAAATTGAATTTGTTGTAATATTTGTTTGTATGACTGTATTTTTGTTAGGTTTAAATAAAAAAAAATAATACTTGATTTTAAATGCACGTTCATTGTAAACAAACGTCTCATATATATTTCCAAACATTCAATAAATCAGTTTAATCAAATTTGATTTGTATTGTAGAAAAAAATTATGAAGTTAAATTGTCTTCAAATGTGTAATTATTAACTTTATGTATTTTTATTAGCTCCCCCAACTTGCAACCCGCATAATATTTTAACTGCATTAGTACAAAAACACATCTAGTTGTTAATCAGCTTAACGAAAATACAGTTAACTCCGAAACCGGTAATAAGATTTATAAAAATCGTAATTTCTACAGATATTTATTACTATTTCGCTTCAAAGCAATCTTGACTTCCTTTCATATTTATCAAATAACTCTAGGTTGACATCTTAGATGCACATGTCTTGATATATTATTTACCTGTATTTATTTAAAATACCTTTAAAAAAAACCTCTGTATTCTCATCCATGCACTGACCCTCAATAATTCAATTTCACAAAAACGAATAATTGCTTTGTGTGAATTTAATAATAAATATTTAGAAGAAGCTCATTTTATTATTCCCCCTAAATAGATTGTTCCTGAATGCACATTCCTCATGTCTATTTCTATTCTATACAATCTTCAAAAGAATATTTTTTTCCGGATTGTCAGATCATTAGAAAACTTTTGACACATGAAATCATACAATCCATTTTCTATTAGTGATCTTATATTTTGCAGTAGGCACATAAAATGTGAGGAATACAAATAAATTAAAAGTATAGTATAAAATTATTCACATATTCCACCCTTTATCACAGATTTTTTGTTGTTTCACGTTTATATTCAAAGTCTGTATGACAAACCGCGTCATATAATATTTCTATTCAGTGCTATCTCCTTAAAACTTTTTCGTTATGGAAATACTTGACTTCCGCCATGTGTCCGTGCATCTCATAAGCTTTTATACTTAGGTATAAGTCCGTGTCGATGTTTTTTACACATTGATATACCTAATTCTGTATTAATGTTTCAGCTCACTTTGTTTATACATTATTATTGAATAATACATAATTATATAAAATTTCAATCATTTATTGAAATAACGTTGCTATACAAAATGAAACAAAAATACATTCTCATGTTCTATTGCATCTCGTATATAGTTATCCCCAAAAATCTAGAAAAATCACATGGGTGCGCAGACGACAAATTTGTTTTTTTTTTTCGCTTTGTTAGTTTAATCACGTGTGTGCGCAAACCGCCAAGTTGAAAAATATCAGGAATAAGTTTATATAAAAACTTGGTACCCCAAAAGGAACTTTACTCAATTGTGTAAAGCGGGAGGACAAGCTCCCAGCAGCGGATTTTCAGTACGATCCAATTTTTATTTTTATATTTTTTAATAGTTGTACAGAAGAATATATATTTTTTACACTAAACTGTAAAAACAGTTTGCCAGTTACTTAAATTCTGGCCCACAATGTTATTCAACTTACACGTCATGGCTAAATACCAAATAACCAAAGCGCATTTAAAATACATCAATACGAATATGCGTTAAAACAAAAATACATCGATGCTGTAGAAAACAGATATTAATAATAATATAAGTAATGTCTTTGATATTAATAATAATATAAGTAATGTCTTTCTACTCCATATTGTTTTCTTAATGGTTATTTTTATTGTGATTTTTTTTCTTGTTACCACATTTATATTCTTTTTGTTGTTGTTCGTTTTATTTTATTGTATTTTTTTCTGTATAGTATGTATGTATAGTATTTTGTTTATACCTATTTTAAATTAATAAAATGTAATAACTATGCAAACTATACAGGTAGTTGCTTTGGAAAAGATTCTGTCTAGTGAAGCAGTTACCTTTAATATACGTTTTTTTTATAATATTATGATCTAAATAAATACATATATAAATAAAATAAATATTGGTAAAAGATGAACAGGGGACTGTGTTGATGAAAATCACCGATATTTTCTTTCTCTGGTTCGCACTAAGTGATCTTCATATGCACTTGTCAAAAACACAATTAACCCATCTGCATGAGACGGTATTAAAATAATTATACTGAAGATTCACAGTAGTGTTATCAACAAAACATTTTAGTTAAATCTTTGTTGCAATTTACTCTCGAATCGGTGAGGGGAAAAAGTTACTTCTATTATACAAATGCATGAAAAACAAAAATATATCCTTACACTTATCCTTACAAATCATAATATATTTAATAATACTAATAAATTTCATCTTGTTCAAGGTTTTCTTTACACAACTTGTGTTTGCCAAACGAGGTGAAGTTATTTATCACAACTTTGAAAACTTTTGTAATAGGTAGGTACTTTGATATTTTCTTAACATCTAACATCGTATCGTGTACCTTATGTTTCGCTCTGTGTTTGGATTTCAACTCAATTTGTGGTTTCAGTTTGTTATTTCAATTCCTTGTATGTAAATACTCCCAGAGCATCTAAATTCCGTATTCATAATATTATTTAATGTGCTCGCGCTGTTTCAAATTTAATTAAACAATTAATATTCTGGTCCTAGTGCGTAATTAAAATATCTATATTTACATAGCAATAATTATTTGGACTAAATAATATGAGTTATGACCCAATATTCTTAGTCTCTTTGAATTTCATTTAAAATATACCAAAATTAATTATTTGAATGAAATTTTTTTTACTACATATTTTTTCAAAGGAATATTAGTCATGGGTATTAAAAAATGACTCTCAACGTTGATGTTTATAATAAAAAAGGACCTTAGGTAGAATATATAAGCGTCTTCTGAGTACAGGAGGTAAGTCTGGTCAAAAGCTATAATTTTTTGTTTCAATTTTAGAAAATACCGGTAGTTGTCGTCAATTTTTTATCAAAAAACATTTTTCTAATCGTTTTCATTTTTAAATTGCCACTTCAAACAAACTTTTTCTTACTATAATTTTAATATTAAGTAGGTATACTTTGTACCAACCACATTATTTGTATATTTTTTTTTGTTAAAATATTGTTACCACAAAGTTAATATGTCGATATTTGAAATCTTATATTGCTTAATTCCAAAGACCTTATATATATATATATATATATATATATATACATTATTATTAGGTCTTTGCTTAATTCAGTCAGTTATGGTTATAATATTGATGAAAAGAAACAAATGTATTTGAAATATTTTGAAAAATAAACGTATTTGAAATATTTTGTTTCTTGAGTCATCTCTTCATGAATAGCTTTTCATCTCTAGGTTATTATTTAATAAATCATTATATTTGACCAATTGTCAGTAAGCGAGACAAAAAAGTTTTTGAATTGGAAAAATATATTTTGCTCATAAAAGTTAAATAACGCAAATCTCTACTGGGGTTTTGTTGAAAGACTTAGTATAGCTTAGTAAGGAGAAGACAATCACAGTCATTAGGTACATTAAGCCGAATGAGTGACAGGTCATTAGCTACGTTCGGTGCTTCACTTTTTTATTCCTAAGTAAGACGTTGAACGAATAACGATTTAGGATTGAAACACAATTTTGAATATCGTCTTTCCTTAAAGATTTTGTTTGAATAAAACGATTTGTTTTGAATAATGAGGCGCTTTGTTTAAAGATAGTTGTTAAATTATTTCAGTTTTTTTTCAATATAAGATGGATAAGTATGTTTTGCCATTTATACTATGTATAAAGGTGCAAATTAGCAAATTAATTCATACTAATTATTTTCCAACGGTCGATTTGTTCAAGAGAATTCATTTCTCTTAACATATCGACATTTCAAGCTAAGATACGCGAGATTTGTGTGCCAGGTCGCGTATTTACCTTTCCGTGTTGATTAGGAGGCATGTACTGCCTCGAATTAGGCACTAGTTTGTTGCACACGGTTTGGCAATATTCCTGCTAATAGGTACTTGTTCAATTCAAGGCAATTAATTATTGAATATAGAACATAATATATATAGCCATGAACGTCGCGCGCAATTTCGCTCGCATTTCGTCTGTCTCTGTCACATTTGAATTTTGTTCACATATTATATGGTAGTAATTAGTAATTTTGTTAAGGTCTTTAAGTAATATGGAACTTAATATTGGTATTTTGGAGAATTTTAAAATTGTAAATTACAAAGGAGACAAGGATAATTACCAATATAATCGATGCTCTATATCTTGTGAAGGTAATTACGATGCAAAGTGTGATTATTTCATTGAAAAATTCACAAGTGGTACTAATACAAAAAAAAATTGTCTTAAAATAATTTTTATGATATAATGTAGATTTGTGTAGATTAATCTATTAAAACAAAAACAATCATATACAAAAAATACCTCTAACACAGCCTTGTAACGCTCAATCAATACGCATGGTAAAATTTATAAACCAGTGTACGATTGAAAGACGCGTGCCTTGAATTGAACACGTATCAGCACGAACAGTTTGCGTTGTTAAACCGTGTGCATTTGGACGACACGCGCCTTGAATTCAACACGAGTTTTTAAATGCATTAGCGCAACAAACTAGTGATTAATTCGAGGCAGTACTTGCCTCCAAATCAACACGGAAAGGTAAATACGCTGCCAGGTCTATATTTTTCACGGCTTTTTAGAGGCTTGCCAGGTCTATATTTTTCACGGCTTTTTAGAACACCAACTTAGAGGCTTTGCGGCATATATGTATGTTATTTATTATATGGATTAACTCAGAATTCGGAGTAGAACATTAAGTGTGTCTGTGTGTGTCCTTATAACGTTTAATCCGCTCAATTCACAGAGCCCAATATTTCAGAATATATAAATAACTATAGGTCCGCAAAACTTTAATACTCAGAATTTTGAATTTATGTTTCTGTCAGGGGTTAATTTATGTTTCTGTCAAGGTTCAACTTTTGAAATTTTACTTTATTTTTTCATATATTTCAAAAACCATAAAAGCTGAAAATTGGTATAAAAATAGACAAATAGGTACAAAGTCACAATTTCTTTTTAATTTCCAGAGTATCTCAAACATTTTTTTACTAAGAAATACATTTTTTATGATAAATTTATGTGTTTTATTCCTATGTTTCTAAAATTTCAAAGAATATCGAGCCGAGACACCCCAACTAGATAATTTTATTTTCTATAAAAACTATAAACATTGTAGTAGTAGTACCTATATAACAACCTTTTTTATTCAATTTTGATTAAAATTTAATTGAGTGACGACATCGTTTCATACAATTCGTAAGGCAGTATACACTACTCAATATCTCACTCAATAGTTTGATACAATTTGTAAGGCAGTATACACTACTCAATATCTCACTCAATAGTTTGATACCTACGTAATCTTAAAATATGCATACCGCCTTCTTCTTTTTTGACACATATACATCGCCTCATCAACATTGATACACTGTCTCATACGTGCTATCTTGGTAGTAATACAATTTTACTCAAAATTTCTCTACAGGTATCATGTAGAAAGTGCATACTATGAGTTTTGTGACAATGTTTTTGTGTGTTTGGTGTATTGTGAAAACTTTTGTCCTCTGGGAATCTTATATTTGTTTAATAATCTAATATAAATGTTCTTCATAAAAATGCATTTAGTGCAGATTGATAACATTTCAAGAAAAAAATGAACGCTTACTATGGTGTGGAGAGTTTAGTGTTGGCCACAACCCACTCGTTTAAAACTAATTATATAAATAACATTGTCATTATCTTGTCATTCCGTTCGAAGATGTTCTCTTCGAGTAGTTTTTTTTTGCTCGTTGCTTGGCTGTCTGAAACATGTTGTAGCTGAGCAAATAATTACTTTCGACAGAATCAATGCATGTTGTCGTTTTGGTAGCTTCATTATTATCAGTAAATTGTTGATTCAAATTTCATCCCAAACTATTTGAATCGCCTATTGAAAGCGCTCACACAGCATTTCAATTTCTAATTGTCCCCAAGAAACGTTTCGAGGTACGAATTTCCATATTGAAAAATCTCAGCTCCGCTATAAGAGAATTATGTTAATATTATATCAAAAGTTTTCAAATTAAACTTAGCAAACACTGATGTTATTTACATATCCTTTAATTTGAACGTTAAATTTTATGATTTCACCCCAAGTACGTAAAACCATCTATACCATACCCTACCACATCAATGTTTCTCCTTAAGGAATATTATCGTTTTCCTTTACTGCCTACCTGCTCTAACCAATTGGTAATCACAATAAATTTCACATACAAATCTTATTCTCTAATGTTATCGAGAATAATCTGTAAATCAACGGAATATTTCCATGTTAATTTTAGAACTTTGAGTTTACGTTCAACCAATACTTAGATTTCTAATTTCGGCATAGATTCTATTTTCTAATTAAGTTTTAAAAATTATATTTTTTTTCTCACTATGGAACGTTTTTTTTAATTATTAAAAAAAAAATTTTTTTTCTAAAAATTTTAAATAAACATTAAAAATAAAAAAATGTTTATAACTTCATTCCACTGTTTATTTAGACAACAACCTACAACCGGTTTCGTGCTAAGCACACCTACTTAAAAATGTGCTTAGCACGAATCCGGTTGTAGGTTGTAGTCTAAATAAACAGTGGAATTAAGTTATAACCTTTTTTTTATTTTTATTGTTTATAAAAAAATTTAATGGAATTCCATCAAGAACTTTCGATCAAAAAATTAAATCTAGTAAAAATATATATCTTATGTTAACAATACATAACTGCTCTTTTTCGTGATTCATTTTAAATGAAGTGACATGTCTTATGTGAATAATAGTAAGTCGTTTGGCTTCTATGACGATTTCCTTGGTTCGATTCTCTGCAGGGATATTAATTTATTATTTTTTCTGAACCAGAAACACTAGTAATTTGTACCTACGAACAATTAAGAAATAAACTCGCCACTTGCATTATTTGCAAAAAAAGTGTTAAAGTAAATTGATAACGTATGCAATTTATTTATATTTCACATACTCTATCACGTCATGTAATTTATTGATCAACTTTTCATATATTGATCATCAATCTACGTCCACTCCCAGTGTGGAGCATGTGCTCAAACCAGGATATTCCAGGATGTTCTGTCCTGGACCAACTCCTTTGCCTACTCTCATGTCAATAAGGCCCGACGCACCTCTGTAATGTACAGTGTACCTACACTCTCTGTAAGGCAACCATAGAGTATGAAATATATAAAGGACAACCCATCCTAATTATACACTTGGTATTATCGTTTATTAAATTTGCAATTGAACCCATTTGATGAAACTCTTACCTCGTCAGACTAATTTAACAGTACCTATGCTCTTCGATTGTACAATTTACGAGTAAGTGGGATGAATACATATAATCGTTAGAAAAATTATGTTATTTATCTTCATACTTTGCTGCTTATTCATTCTGGCACATTTTAACTAATATAATTAAATAAAATAAAATATCTTAGTTTCTAACCACGTTGAGTATTTTTATGTCAACTAGTTTCGGAGATGTAACTGCTCCTGGTGCGTCCGTACTTACTTATACTGTTATGTTATGAAGCACTTTTTGATTGAAGCACTTCCTTTATACAATATCCAGTAAGCTTATCATCGTGTTGAGGAATGCCTGCTTTAAAAAAGACTTAGGTACGTTACTTGAGTTTTTATGACATTATTTCAACCTTTTTCTTGTTTCAACCATTTTTTTCTATACAAACGAATACTCCGAGTTATATACCAAACTCGTGTTCATAAATTTAATGTATTGATTACTTTTAGTACATCAAATTTGTATGTCGTCTTTCGTGGCTCAGTTGGTTAGGTATCTGACTGCTGATCGAAAAGTCCCAGGTTCGGTTCCCGGTGGAGACCCAGTTTTTAATTGTGTTCTCAGTCTGGATCTGTGAGACGATTAACTAGCAACTTGTTATTGGGTGCATGTTAAATTAACATTTTATATAGTACCTGTTAGTTGCCCAAGAAGTTACTATAAAATAAAATAATATTTAAACATATCACTAAATATGATTACATAATAAAATCAATGACGTTAAAGCTGTCTTTGTGTGGCTGAAATGAAGACCCTGCGATCCATTGCTGGAATAACCCTCTGGGACCGCATCTGAAATGAGACTGGGACCGAATCAGGTCTATATAGGTACGGTGTCGAGGACATAACAAAACGGGGAAGTAGCAGAATACACTTCTGGGAAGACCGCGTCGAACGCATGGACGACATAAGAATTGACAAAATTGTTAAGATAGAAATACCTAACAGCAGAAGACTGCCCGGAAGACCTACAAAGAGATGGAAAGACAGTTCAACCTCTTTCTCTCAGGATAGTCCACCCTCACAAACAGGTCAAATGACACAATGAAGAAGAAGACGTAAAAGCGTATTGGTGATGACCATTTTGTTTGAAATACATAAAAAAATATGTTTTCGTAATTTTTAATGTCGTGTCATGCACTTGAATTGTTGAAAAAAAATCAATTTAATGAAAATAATTGATACAATTAATTTATGGTTTAACGTTTTCTCATCATGATTATGTCCTCGCATGGTAATCGACGCAGTAATTTAGTATCTCCAACAATAATCTTCTTTAATTTTTTTTTATTTTTTGTAAGTAATTTTTACAAAATAAATAATGATAATCAATAATTAATTAATTTCGTTTATGAAAAATGAAATATCAAAGTACGAAGAAACAACTACTGTATAGCAGGGACTTCTATTTGGCTGTTAAATAGAAGTAAAACTGTAATGTATATATGTTTGTCTTAAAAATGTATGAACAATAAAAATAAAATTAACTATAATATATTTGTATATTTTATATGTATAATATATTTGGCATATTGGTTTAAAATAAATATCTCAACAAACAATACTCTCATTGTCTTCCAAACATAGCATCCGTTTATGTGGTTATATTGTTTTGTTTCACAATTTGCTTATGATAAAATTTCGAGAAATTTCATTGAGTGGGCCTACATTATGGTTTTCATTGTTCTTAATAAATATTTAGTACATGGCGTATAAAGAATATTGTCTCTGCCTCCCTTCTAACAATAGACTTCGTCGTTTTGCGTTATTTACTACGGCCGTAGTCAAATCAGATACTTTTAATGTGTACGTATTCTACATTGGTTCATTCTAGATTTCACTCTATGTATAAAAAGCCATTCTTTACAAATCCCTTGTATTGTTCCACATTTCCATTTATTTGGTATTGATTTATATTGAGAATTAATTTCCGAATGTAATGCTCTAACAATGAACACGAGTGGTTTTCTGTAATTTTGATTTGTTCCTTGAAATAAAAAATAATATTCAAATAATAAAATAATGATGGGTATTCAAATATAATGAACAAGATTCCGACAAACTAGATTTGAAAATAAAATTGTTTCTTCTTCTTCTTCTTTTGTGCCGCTCCTAACGGAGATTGGCGACCATTGCGCCAAAGTCATCCCGATCTTGCGCCAACCAGTGATGTCACATCCGGAATCCCGAACCACTACCTGAGATTATTAAGCCACGATATTCTTTTACTCTCCATACTCTGTCTTCTCTCTATCTTTCCCTAATGATATGACACAACATCAAAACTCTTAATAACACACTTTTCTCGTGTTATTTGGCGACGACACATGCAAACGTTCAAAGATGTCACCAAGACGAGACGTTATAATTTGCATAGTTTGCAACCTGTTCTCAGGTTTAGAAATTGAGGCCCCGGACCATCTCCATATGGCCAACTCTCCCGCACTTACCCTACATAGTATAGTTATCATCAGCATGGGTTTTTCATCAGCAAGTGTACCTATTTATCTACCAGTGGTTTCATCCTCTCATGCCATTTCTTTATATAACTCGCCAATTTCTATCATTATTTTACAATGTCTAAAACTATAATGATCTTATAAGCTGCTTATAAATAAAACCTCCAATCAAATCGCATTTTTTTAATAAATAATATTTAATCTTCTTTATGTATCTGTATACCTCTTATATGATATCATTCGTTGAATGATTTTTCTTTATTCATATAATGATTTTTTATGCATGAAAATTTTATCTTTAAAATATTTAAATAAACCCTTAAATTTCGAATTTATTTGACATTTTATCTCTATTCAATAGTTTGTTTTATATATCAGATACATTTTAATATAAAGTATGAGTTCAAACGAGAGGTCACAAAGAGTATTCTCTTACGATATAAAAAAATGGTGAAAATCGTAAAAAAGTAAAACAATATTGACTCTATGTAATATATTTTATGACCAAATAAAAAATATTCAATTTGGCCCGTGTTATATCTTCCTTTGTTGTGACAAGAACTTGTCAATATTTTAACGACTGTCTCATTTATTTTATTGAAAGCTTAACGTAATTTTAGCAATTTTTTTTTACAACTTAGTATATTTATAAAATAAATCGTTAGAATCTTTTTGTTTTGTAATAAACCATTTCTTTTGAAGATTTTAGTTATATCCAATAAAAAGTCCTTTGCGATTTGTTTTTAATGAGACTTCGTGTAACATTTTCTTTTCTTGGTAGTTTCAGTTCATGATACTGTCCATCAAAAGCAACTGATCTACATAAATTAAATTCCTTGCCGTAAAAAAATTAGCCACGCATTTTTTGTATCCTTCAAAAATTCGCATGATAATTCATTCATTCACACCACCAAGGCTGTTGTGCATTATCTTATAAAAGTTTACAGTCGATTTGAATATAAAACTACATTCTTTTGAATATCTGTTCTATTGAAATTTGGTTAGATATTAATTTATTTGAAAATTTATGACAATGTACTCAGTTTGATTTGATAGTTTAATAGTTCGGCAAATCCCACAATGTGGAGTAACCAGCAACATGTGTGCGGGTGTGCATTACCTTGTAAAAAGAAATATGCGAATTCTGAATGTAGTGCCTTAAAAGGCACTACATTCAGAACGGGTGCTGAACCTCATTGCTGAACTATGTGAGATGTTGTTTTGCTTCTTATATTTTCGATTACCCGGCTCTTAAGGGACACCCGAAAACTATGATTATAGAAATGTGTAAAACACTATTCTAAACCGGTACCTCACAGTATTAGGTAACTTTATAATCATTTTTAAGAAGTGATTATAAAAAAAATTGTTAACATATATCATTTTTTTTATCTCAAATTAACCTTAAATTTTTCAAATTCAAGTTTCAGTTTAGCATAATAAAATTCAAAGCGTGATTCCTTACTATTTCCAAAAATAACATTTAACATAACAACAACAAGTTTTTATGAACATTTACTTTACTTTCACAAATCCATTTTCAATTATTGCACCAGTCTATATTATCTTTCATTTATTATTTAAGTATTCTAATGATCCTCTTAGTATAAAAAAGTTTTCCTTGTTACATAGATTTTGTAACCAAACCCTTTTACACCGCAAATAATATGCTATCTGTTTTCACCCATACCCCTACCATAATCGTTGCTTTCACTCCAATCGTTACAATACACCACAAGTAAAAGGGAATCTTTAATAACAACATGAGTAAAAACCCATTGTTCTCTGTGTTTATTAAACATTTATTTTGCATAGCCACGAGTATTTCGAACTTTAATTCCTAACCGCAATTTCAAACTCCTGGCAAATGGCTGAGTGAATTTTTACCATTTTCATTGTTTGTATTAAAATATTTAAATTTATCAAATTTGTATGTGGGAACAATCACCGCAAAAATAAACAACTTTGATCGTGAAAACAATATTACATTTGATTTGATTTTCGTCCGCTGAACTCAAATACCCATAGAAAAGTTTCAAACGGCGGCGACTTCATTAAGATTATATTATGATGTATACTTTTTAATTTTATTTAGAGCCATCTCATTATATTTTTGATTATTGACAGCCTTCGTAAAAGTTTTAAGTATGGAACGAAACTCATTAAAACAAACGGTAGATTTTCAGATTATTCAAATTTTGTAAAAAATAAATTATATCATCCCCTTTCGGAACCAAGTTTCCTAATCCGATTTATTATTTGACCTTTTGTTGTTTGCCTTGAAGGTATGAAAAGCTTTTCATTTCAATTTTAGATATCAAATTTAAATCACCATACTGTTTCGTGTTAATCTTTTTCTCTGTTGTTCTTCTGTGGAAATCCTTAATAATTTATTAATAATACACCCTTGTTACCAAATGTATTCTCCTTATCATTCTTAAAAAAAAATTGCGATTTTTAATAGGATATGATATTGTTTGTCTTGTTGAAGAAATGATTTACTGAAAAAACCATTTCATACTTATGATTGTTTATTGTAAGACCGTATGTGTTAAAATCTTGGTTTTGTATTTGTTAATTCAATTTGAGATTTTATGGTAATTAAAAAAAACTGTATGTAACCTTTGAATAAATAAAATAAAATCAAAATAAAAACTGGTTGTTTTTGAGCATCTGTGTCAGTTTCAAACGTTCAGTTTCAGTCTATTGTAATTGTCTCTCAAAGTACATTATTTGATTGAAAATCAAAGACCATCATTATTTGATTCCGGATTTAATCTAAATTATTATCAAAGAGTTTTTCCAAAAAATGTTATATTTTGTATAAGACTCTGCTTACCTCAACAATTTTTTTCTTATTGATCATGTATTTAAAATTATAATCAATGAACATTGGCACTAAAGCTCATTGTGAGCCTTGGCATCTTCCATAATTTTTCGCCATTAGTCCGATCCATTGCCTGCGTTCTCCGTTATAATAATTGCTCTCCATGTTCTTTCTTTATGTGCTATTTAACAATCCAATCTTATATCACCATTTCTTTTAACTCATCCCTCGTGGCAGCTTCTATGTAATTGTATTAGTTACAAGTTTACATGAACAATTACATAAATTTGTCCACGCTAGAACTTGAATGTCTTAACTTTTCCCATTAACGTTTGTGAATCGAAATGAGCATTGTGGTTTTCGTTAAATTTTTTCACTAATTTCACCCACTCCAAAGTGTATATGAAAATATTTTGAGTTAATTGTGAGTGTTTTATATTTATTTTATGATTTTTTAAGGTTTAAGATGCGTTATAATTCATTCGAACCAATGTGTGTTTCTTTGGTTTCATAATTCATTTAAATTTACAAACAAATACAATGCACACTGGCGAGCATTAGTCAATTTCTCCCAACCAACCAGATTACAAAGTATTACAAAATTATATATGTAAAAAAACACTATAAAGCGATTTAACATACGTACGTGCAGTTTTGTCGAGTGCATTTATTTTGCTGCTATTTTGGACAGAATTTGTAAGGCAATTGTCATTATTTTGATTGATGCTTTTCAATCAATATTTTTCATATAACCTGTTAACTAGTTAATATACTGGTGGAATAAGATCAAATATATCAAATTAGTACGTTCTAGAAATGTGAATTAATCATATTTTTAATGGAAATATTTCGGTTTTAACTTGATTTCATAGCGCCTTTCCTCTATTTAGGGTAGGCTATAGGATTTCTTAACACACGTTTCTCGCTTTATCTGTGTCCATACATCGATTCATACACGCTCTTCTATTTGACTTTATTCTGGCTTATTTAACAAAAAAATGTCCTTGTTACAATTACATATACATCCTCATACATTAAGCATTATAAGCATTATATGCGTGTGCTATAATTCTAATTCGCTACCACTGGATTACTAACCCAGCTCGCTAACCGCTCTTCCACCACCCATCTTACTTTCTTTTCTTTCCTATCGTGCTTATATTTTCTTAGCCAACTTCCTCGTGTGTTTTGTGGGGAATAAGACTTCGTTTTTCCAATTTGTTATCGTCATTTTGTTCGCCTTGTCACCCTATTATAAAAGTCAATTTCAATGAGCTTTTCCAGCAGTACGAATAGGCGTGATGACAGTAAGAAAAAATCATTGAAATTATGATTTTATTAGATAAAATATGTTATAAAGATTTGAAAAAATATATTTATTTTCATTTTAAAAGAGCGAATAATATTAATATTATTAAAATAAAAATACAAAATATGTTTGTCCGCCATTTTATGTGAAACACCAATCAGAGCGCATGACGTCACCATATTGTCACTGTCAATTGTGTTTGTTACTGTCAACTGTTGTGTTGTTCGAAATGGCTATTTTTTTCATAACAAGCTATATGGAATATGCTGCTTATTTTTAACATGCTATTTTTATTTATTGATTTATTTGGTTTATTTGGGACAATAAACCAAATAATATCGCTATCCGCTCTATTGAATCGTTGACGCATCTGTTATAACACGCACCGAGTATTGTAACGTGGTGGAGAATATTTAACGTTTCAGAAATAAATAACTTGGTGGCTTTCATTGCTTGATTATAAAATAAAATGATGTAATTATATTGTTTGTGGGAGTTGTACAGTGTTACATGAGGTTGAAATGGAAATACACAATGTATTATGATGAATCTAATATACATATGGGATAACTGTTATGATAATGGAAATACACAATGTATTATGATGAATCTAATATACATATGTAATAGGTGTGATGACTGTAAGAAAAAAATCATTGAAATTATGATTTTAAAAAATAAAATAGGTTATAAAGATTTAAAAAATGTTTTTTTTTAATTTATAGGAGTGAATAATAATAATATTATAAATATAAAAATACAAAATGTGTTAGTCCGCCATTTTATGAGAAAAAACAATCAGAGCGCACGACGTCATAGTATGGTCGCGTCAATTCTTCTGATAGTCTTCAATACAATATACGCATTAATTGTCGGTCTGGACTATGTTTATTTTGGTGTTATCGATATATTAATATTTTAATTAGATACTTAAAACTAAAACAAATTAAATATAAATGGAACAAGTATTCATCAAAGCAAATAGTTTCAATTTACCTAGATACTCGCCTACCTATCAGGGGACACTATGGGCCGGTATTACAGTGTCAGTTTAAGAGCTAAACTCAAGTTTTACAAAAATATAGCGTATTACAGTGTCCGTTTAGACCTAATCTTCCCTCAAATACGTCACTAAAACGACAAATATTTAACTCAACGTTTCTGGCAGATTAAGTACTTAACTGTGAGTCAACTGTCATTTGCTAGGCAACTCGTGTAGTTTCAGTTTCTATCACTAGAGGCGTTAGGCAACGTGTGTAGTTTCAGTGTTGTATCGAAGGTGGCGCCACACAACAAAACAAACTGACAGCCGTATTGAAACGAACACGGGCATTTAAAAGCATTATTTTGGTGAAAAAAATTTAATTTACCATGTTGGATAATAAAACAATGGTATTTAAAGTCGTAGCGTCCCGTTTTGTATTTCGTATTATTTGAGGTTATTTAAATTTGACAGATAATAACCACAGAAAAAGTGAAATATGTCTATAATTGAAGATTTAGTAACTGACATGTCATATTGCACTGTAATACGGAAATGGATTCAATCTCCCCTTAACATTAATCTTGAGTTTGGCAAACTCAATGAGTTGAGGGCCGACTGTAATATCGGGCCTATGTTAATTGTATTTTGTATGTAACTTAGTTTTTATTGAATAAATAAATAAATAATGAACGCTCGCAACGTATGGTAAACTAATTTAGTTTTAGTATTCTATAATTTTGTCATGCGATGGTGAGCTGACGAACGTTCGACATGTTATGATGCTGGTCACTGCCAAACTAAACTAGCAAGCTATATTTTTTTCATGCAATGAAGCGATTTGCGAAACGACGGCGATTACGCGAAGCATGCGTTTTAAAACATCGTTACAATTTTAGCAGCATACGAATTATTACATAGCGCTCGTTATTTGTATTGTGTTCATAACAAGCTATATTTATCTGCTATCGTTATTTTTAGCAATAGCAGCCATAGTAGTTATTTTTCTGCCTGTCTTAACTACTCTTAACTAGAATGGAACTTTTGATGGTCGGATATTTCTTTGCGTCGAACAAAGACTTTTGTTCATCAGAATTTCGAAACGTAAAAACTTAATAATAAGTACATATAAGTACTTTATTTATCTGTAATTTAAATACAACTTACATCTCGAAAATCGATAAAATATGCTCCTTCTTCTCTCTACATTTGTGTTCATAAGCTAAAAACATACGCGGGAAACTTATGATGGCCTATTTTGACGTTTGGACATTAATGAAGTTCTTTATATGCTTATTGCCTAAATAATGGTAAATATTATATTATTGAGAGCTAAAAGTGGGGGAACAAATACTGTACTTCATTGTAAACGCGTACTAAATAAAATTCACTTGTGTCTCGCCGTGCGAAATTTAATCACTTATTTCTCTTTTTTTTCGCGTGGGACGAAAACAAATACCTCAGTAGGTGTTTTTTTCGTCGTGTTTGTACATTTAGGGACCGCACAACACTTATGCACTTTTGAATTGATTATAAATACACAAATCATCTTAGAACACATATATTACATATAGTAGTGATATGCAGTTTACGATACCATGACGTCACCGTCAGGGTCGGCAGCCGCCATGATACTACAAGCTTTTTTTGGCGTAAATGTCAAATTTGATTTTAAAATGGCGATTTTTGCTACTAAACCTTTATTTTATGTAGAAATGTATATATATTTGAAAACAGTGAATGCGTAAAAACATCGTGAGATAGTTTTTCAAAATTAGTCATCATGCCTATTCTAAATTGTACGTTATCTCTTATTTATTGTGGCAATTAATCTTTAATTTTTAGCCAAGACCTCCAGGCAAGCAACTTGTATAACGATGTAAAACATATTAGGTGTAAGTAAGTGCGTGATCAGATATTAAAATTAAATACATAATAAAGAGGGAAATTGGTTTATTGCTATTAAAATAAAAAAAAGAATGTGTCATACACCTTTTTTCATTTTATTGACCATTAACCTTATTTCAAATGGTATATGCTTTAATTTGCTTTATCGATCATTTCCCAGCGATAATAATATATTCACGTTAGTACAGAATCGGTAACTAAAATAGTTATGTACAGTGGATATAGAACATAAATATTGAATCATTGAATACGTATTTATTAGTTTGTTTAGACCAGGGGTGGCCAACTTGATTAGATCCAAGATCTACTGTTTACTGAGGAAGCCCTGTGCTCCAATTACATACTTCTTGAAATTTTAAATGAAACAGCATAGTTCAGTACACAATTAAGTAAAAAAAAATTGTTTTATTAAGAGGGAAACATAATACTGAAAATTATTCTTAGTAACTACTAATGTAAATTAATGTGAGAACTGCGTCTGAGCATCTTCCGCTAGATTAGCAAAATCAGGTTTATTGTTGGAAATTGCCAACCTTAAAGAATCCAGTGTATAAACGTCTATCAAGCGAGAACGGTGTTTATTTTTTGTTTGTTTTAAAAAGGAAAATGCAGACTCACATAAATATGTATGTTGAACCAAAACACGAATGCAATTGTTAAACATATTTCTTTAAATATGGATATTTCTCGTTGGAAACCAATGCCCAGAAATCTAGATCCATAAAGTAACGTGATAACGTGAACGTACCGTGATGGGCAGTGGCGGCTGGCGACCTAAAATATTAGAAGGGCTCAATTTTTTTCTTGAAAGGAAATGTGTATTTAAAAGGAGAAAATATTCAGTACACTTGTGAAATTTCGAGAGGTGAAAAAATATTATTTCCATGCATATGCATGATCAGTGTTTATCATCATTCTCCTGTTAAGCTGCAATTACAATACCTGAAAGAAAGGGGGGTCGGGTGGATCATATATCATACATGTTGGATTTAGTTGTTTTTATCAGAGTCAGAATTAAATACCTACATCAGAATTATTGGCAAAAAGTAAACACGGACAACAACATTTCACTGCGCCCGCAATACGCATTCTTTTCACTACACCTGCGAAACCATGACGTTTTTTATTACAAATTCATCTTAAAACTTCGATTATATTTACGTGATTTACAAGAACTATTGGCCGGGAGGCCCTTATTTTTTCACATTCACACGATTATCGTAATTAAAGTAACGCGAAATTAAATTATGTATACTATTCACCGTGTACTATTGTCAAAAATTATCATTAAAAATATTAAATTAACCGTATTTCATCATTCTGCAAACACAACCACAACACAACATGCAAAATGGCGCGCTGTCATCAACGGCCTTCAGCACTCCAGCACACTCCAGCTGACCGCTTATTGCGAAGTGCGCAGACGCTAATATTAGTTGTGTTCATAAATACACTAATTCATCTACAACTTACTGGAAAGAGATATATTTCGGTAAATTCATGAACATATATAGGAACGTGCCCGAGAGCTCCATACATTTCGCATTATATTGTGCTACGGCATTGGAATCAATTATATGAGTTTACATACAGTTCTTCGGGCGCAAGTACATTGTGCCCGCGGAACAAAATTTTTCATAGAATCTCGCTGTATGAAACGAACTATTGCAGTATTTTACTATAACAATCGTAAGGTGGAAACACATTTATTTTAAAAAAAATAATGAATTTCCAGAATTAATTTAGCAAATATTTTTGGAATCTATCGAACAAAATTTTTGGGAGGGCTCAGCCCGAGAGCCCCTTTGGGGGAGCCGCCACTGGTGATACTGGTGATGGGTGCAGCAGTTGGTGATTACATTGCGCAGACTGTTCTACGTATTTATGTATGTTTATATTTTTTTCCTTGCCACGATCGACTGGACTAATAGTCGGCCACCCCTGGTTTAGACTATCTAATTTTTATTTTATAAAAAATATTTTACATATGTGAATTAATTGCCCTAATCCAATCTCTTGCAAAAATCAAAAGGCATTGTAAAGCCGTCAGTTGTATGTATGAATTTTATTTAAAAATATATTTTTTGTCAAAATATATAAAATAAGTTCAACGATGAAACTGATCGCCACCCGCGCCGCCATGAAAACAAAGGGAGTTGAACGATGCAAAAATAATATTCTTAATTAGTTAAGATTTTATTCATACCTTTTTCAATTATTATACCTACTGTATAGATTGAGACTACTCAAAATCATATTTCGCGTTGTTTCAAAGAATTGCTAATTAAATTGCTTCATACGAAGAGCTTAGAAATGAAGTATGCAGAATGAAAAGGAATGCCAAGTGTATTATCTTGTAAAGTTCTTATATCATTCGCTAACAAAACAAAAATCTCAATTAATTAAATCTATAAATGGAAATATGATCATTCTATTTCATTTATTCATTTATTGATAAATCGCACACTCATTTCGTAAAAAATAAGTTTATCCAAAAGTTTGTCGTTAATAAATTAGTATGAAGGTACTTGAGATATTTACTTAAGGGGGCTACTGCTGCCAACGTACCTATTTTATTTTATTTGATATTACTACTAAACGAATCATTTTGAAAAAAACTTTGGATATTAGTAAAAAAAATTATACCTAAACTTTTTAATTATTTTCTGTATATATTCTTGTAGAAAAAAAATAAGCATTCCCCGATTTTTGACATTTATCTTATATTTCTAAAAAACTATAAGGTATAGAATAATATATATATTTTTTAAATTAAAGAATAATAAAATATCGGGAAAAATGTTGTGACGTTGCATTAATACATCAGGTTAAGTAAATAAACCAAAAATACTTTTATTTCGCAATGGCGCTAAATAGAAAATAAATGTCACGACTCACGACATATTTTTCCAGATATTTTTGTCTTTTTTAATTTAATAAAAATAGATAGCTCTACGCCTTATAGTTTATTAAAAATATTTGATAAACAAATATTCTAAGGTAGAGGCGTTTACATTGTGGAAATTCATTTTAATAAATTATTAAAATAACAATATAACTTTGTTTATTTCCACTTATTTATTTTTATTCCACAACTAGTTTCAAGAACTACCGTTCTCTTCTTCAGGTGGGTTTAAACTAAAAACCCACCTGAAGAAGAGAACGGTAGTTCTCGAAACTAGTTGTGGAATAAAAATAAATAAGTGGAAATAAACAAAGTTATATTGTTATTTTAATAATTTGATAAACGTTGAAAATCGGGGTATGCCATTATTTTTAAACAAGAATTTATACAGAACATTATCAAAAAGTTAAGGTATATTTTTCTTAATTAATACCCAACCTAACGAAATTACTTTTTTCAAAACGATTTGATTGGAAATAATGATTGTATATCAAATTGAAAAAAATGTACGTTGGCAGCAGTCACCCCCTTAAGCAAAATGAAATAAGGTAGGTATGTATTGCATAATATATAATTGAAATATGTTTGTACATACATCCTTGATCAGGCACGTTTTAATCCGTGTTTGTATGTATATTTCCACAGGTAAAGGATAAGTCTTGCTTCCCGATATACCTCGATGATCTAGGTTTATCCTGATTTTTCTGTCGATATCACGTAATTCCATCTTGCTAGAACGATCATCGCCTTTGCGAAAAAAAAATAAGTTTCCGAGTCTGTCATCTCACAGGTAGTCTTCGATATCGCAATTTTCCAAGAGTGAACAGTTTATATATGTAAAATAGCGATATACGAGATATTGAATAAAATATTTTATAACTCATTTTCCTTAGGTATGTACAGAGTATAATTTTTCTTTAAAGTCGTACTCCATATAAGTTAAATGACTGTTTATTATATGATTTGACTGAAAAATATGTCATTTTTTATTCGAACATTTGAAATCTCCGTATACACGAAAGCTATTTAATTTTAATTTTTTCCCAGATTGTGGTGGCAAATTGTTTTATTCTTCATCAAACTTTTGATATATTTGAGAATTTGACCTGAAAAATCTGAGACATAATTACGATGAAAACTTTGAACAATCACAACAGTATGAAACTTTCTTTCAATTTGTTTCTTTCTTGTTTATGGTGCGAGTATAAACTTTTCGTTCTTTTGTATATTGAAGAAAATTTCAAAATCAAACTACAGTGACGGTCAAATGCACAATTTTCACAAAATATGTACATATTATTTACGTTTCGTAAACAAAATTTTAGTAAATTTTTTCCATTTCGATTTGCAATCCTACGTCTTATCTGTCCAAATTGTCGATTCATATCAACAAATTTTAATTTTGCTAGGTAATTGCCTGTATGGAGGGTGAATTTTGCCAAATTTGATAATTAGTCTTCTCAAATAATTATTCTCATTCTGTGCTTTTGATCTCATAATACTGGTTTATCGCTTGTGTAATTTGTTTATTGCCATGTAATAATCTTATGATGAATTCGTGGAAGACGTAAGTAGTATATTAATGTAAATCGCTAATTGGCTGTTTTTGTAATAATTCGTTTTAAGGGGGCTACTGCTGCCAACGTACCTATTTTTTTCAATATGATATTGCATCATTACCAACTTGGTTAGTTTGGATACTAATAAAGAAAAATATTCCTTCAATTATATTCTGTATATCAAATATATATATATATATATATATATATATATATATATATATATATATATATATATATATATATATATATATATATATATATATATATATATATATATATATATATATATATATATATATATATATATATATATATATATATATATATATATATATATATATATATATATATATATATATATATATATATATATATATATATATATATATATATATATATATATTCTCGTAGAAAAATAATAAGCATACTAAATCTTTGTAAGTACAATATTTTCATCATAGTTCATACAATTTACAATACGTATATATATATATATATATATATATATATATATATATATATATATATATATATATATATATATATATATATATATATATATATATATATATATATATATATATATATTCTCGTAGAAAAATAATAAGCATACTATATTTCTTATAAACTATAAGGCATAGAGCAATATATATTTCTTTAAATTAAAGAATAACAAAATATCTGGAAAATATGTTTTGACGTTGCATTAATGCATCAGATTAAGTAAATAAACCAAAAAAACTTTTATTTCGCAATGGCTGAATGGAAAATAAATGTTTTTTTTAAGTTTCTTTACTAAACCTGAAACATTAATACAACGTCACGACATTTTTTTCCAGATATTTTTGTCTTCTTTAATTAAAAAAAAATGGATTGCTCTACGTCTTATAGTTTATTAAAAATATAAGATAATCGTTGAAAATCGTAATATGCCATTATTTTACTACAAGAATTTACATAGAATATTATCTAAAAGTTAAGGTATATTTTTTTTATTAATACCCAAACTTTCTAAGTTATTTTTAACAAAACTTTAACATGATATATCAAATTGAAAAATTGGGACGTTGGCAGCAGTCGCCCCCTTAATACTCACAAGGACCTACCTCATGGACTTTATTCGAGATGTTAATGAAGATAATGTGAAACATGATATTTTGCGAGTGTTTGTGGGGTGTGAGTATCGTCAGTCGAGGCATGAGAGTAATTAACAAGAAAATTACACCATTTTCCAATTTTCTCAGTACTTGAGAGGTACCTACCAACCTATCTATACTACAGGTAACAACAACTGTTTCATTGTAATCTTAGTAATCAACGAGGATTTTCCCCACAGCTTATTTTGAGTTATGAATTATCATTATGATTCCTGCTTACGTGAACAACTTATGTTCTAATTAAATTATTGTTCGACATTATAACGAAATCTCTTTGTGTTGAGCTCACGCAATGTCATAGGTACCTAAGTATTGTACATCATTTTCTATGGCATGGCTTTGTGTGGTATTGTAGAGAATGATTCCACTATGATATTGTTGCTCTTAGGCCGCAAGCGATTTCATAATCAAAATTTAATCTATGATTTATCTTCTGTCTTTGTCTATGCCGACTGTTGGGGTCAGCTCTCCTCTTCCTTAAATTATAGTTCCTTCTGTCATGTATCGTGTCACTTAGGTTATGTCTCTGCAGTTGGCTTTGTCTTTGCACGATCCAGGAATTCTTTGGTCTTCTTCTGGGTGTAAGTCGAGGAAGATCCATGGAGATTGCTTGGTTTACCATGTGATCTATGCTTTATATATATTTTATACTCCATGCCTAATTTATTTCAACAACGTTTTCTTTTCCTTTCTTTTACAAATCATTTTATACTTATTGAAATGTGGCTCTTTTGATTAACAGTTTAACTGTATTTTTGTCTTCGTATATTGAGGCTTAATTGGCTTTGTGATAGTTCATAAGTGACATCGTGTTTGAAGCGCTTTATAAACACGTGTCAAGTTTCTCAAGTGGTTGGTAGGAAAAGGTTTCCTTATGGCCTGATAGCTTAAACCCGCCTCTGTACGCTTGTTTATTCAACAATTAAATGTTTTTTTTTAACCTTATTTCATATTTTTTTATAATTTTAATAATTTAATATGCATTGTTGTTTTTGCATAGTTATTTCGTTTATGATATAAAACAACGCTGTATTTTTTTATCGTCACAATTCCAGGTCTCGTAAATAATTTAGAACCGTCATGTTTAAAGAATTATCATAATAAGAGAATTGAGGTTTGAAGTGTCCAGTGTATGATAACACTTAAAAAGTAATTAGAGAGTCATTAATTAAAATTTCACAGAATTTCTTCGTTATTATAAAAAGCCCTTCTCCTTTTCTAATCTCTCAAAAATGTCTACTTAAAATTTCATCTCATTATTTTTCTCTATATCTTATAAATTATTGAGAAACGGAACTTTAAAAAAGCGATATCATTCTCCTAATTGAAGCAATCGCTGTTAAATTTTTCTTGATATCAAATAGCTAACCAGTAGCTGAAAAATATTTAAGGCTTCTTCGGACTCTTCAGAATCACAATCAAAAATGTGTTTATTTTTTATTTAATGTTTTGTATGATCGGGAATATTTTTCTCGATGCGTGAATCAATCATTTTATTTTGAAAATTTCTAATTTTCTTCAGGTCTTATAACTACATTTTTTTTTGTTTCGGAGCTGACTACTCCTTCGTCAGCTTATATATATAACTTGCGAGAATGTCGGCTACGTTCACTGTTTTGAAGAACGGATTAAGATTATCTCGGCTAAATCGAAAGACCTGGATCGATAAGTATTTGAAGACCCTATAGCAAACTTGATATGTTTACTCCATTGAGTTGGTGAGTGATCTCTGGACTTTGTTCCCTCCACGTTTCATATTACGATGATCACTTTCTGGAGGTGATCAGAGGCAGTTTCCAAAGTATTGAAGTATTCGCTGCAAATAGATCGACGACAGACGTTAAAATTTCATAATGTACTACAAAATCAATAATTCTACAGATAGGTATCTAAAAACTCTCTTCTTCCTGTCCCATCTTACTGCCTATATTGTCTTTTGGGGTCGACTCTCGTTCTCAAGCTGTATACTCTGCGGTTCTGGGTATCGCTTTCATGCAAGCCGTTTATTTGTAGGGTCTTGGAGCATTTGTTTTATCGGGTGTTCTTTGGTATACCTCTGAATGATAAGCGATGACGATTAATATCTATTACCTTATTTACGATGTGGTCTGGTTGTCTCCATTTTATGTGCCCATTCCATCTCAGCTTACGCTCTTCTAGCTTACTGTGTATGTCAGTGACTCCCAGACTACCACGGATACATGAACTCTTTTTTTGTATTTCCATGACACTCCTACCGACCACCTTAGCATCCGCATTTCCGTGGTCTCGAGATGCCTTGCGTAGGAATTGTATGCTTTCCAGCATTCGATCCAGACATATAAAATATTCAAAAACATTTTTCACAATTATTCTATATTTATAAATCGACCTTCTTGGCTCAATTCTTTGGATATCTATCTATACTTGTATTCTATGTTACTGTGTATTCTATCTGTCGTGAAACAGTTAATACCATACCACCGACTGCCGCGTCGTGACTCAATTAGTAAACCGTTTGGCTTCTGTGCGGGAGTCCTGGGTTCGATCCGCAGCAGAATAAAACATACTTTGATTAATTTTTCACGCAAATATTGCTTCTCTAGGCTGGAAACACTGGTTAGTTGGAAGAAATTGTCATTTGGCAATAAACTCGCAGCTTGCACATGGAAGTATTTATTATTATTGTGAAAACAAGTCATGGAATGCATTTTAAATCATTTTTGATCAATATTACATATTTATCAATTTCCTCCGATGCAATACAAAACATGAACATTTATTTTTTAATTCATTTATTTAAATTAATAATATCTTCAGCGCAACATTTTGCAGTCGTGTTACTTGAGAGTAATAACAGGTGTAATTAATTCCAGGTATGTGTGAATGTATTTAATCACCGCACATCCCTTTGTGAGAGGAAACTGTTATCACACTCCATGTTCAATTGTTTGCTTTTGTAACTTCATGTATGTATGTATAACAACATCAGCTAGCAATGAGGAACCTGCCTAAGATATGTAAGTTCCTCGAATCACGAACGAAATATCTAATCAGAATCACGTTCACTCGAGTATCACTGCTCAAATAGGAAATCAATTTAGTGCTGTCACTAATAATTTATGTTCAACAGGATTTTACCTACTTGTACATATGTACATAAATATATACTGCAAACATGCTCTGTTTCTTCGTGTTTGTCAAAGAAAAGAGTGAGGGTTATATTTAAATTTGTTTATATCAACTTGAATGTAATGAAAAAAATATAGTTTATTCGTTAAATATATATAACGTTTATTATGTATTTTCATTTTATTAATATTACTACTATTTTACGGTATTTTTGTTAACACATATATTGCCAATTTTATTATTGATTAATTTCTATTGAAGATGTCTTATCAGTTTTTCTTTATCTATGTTATTCAACCATATTATACCAAAATTAATATCCGCGATATCGGCAAAACAAACAGATTGGACATGATGGAAATTTTGAAGGATGTGGACTTACTGTGCCAGCTGTGTTCTTCCTTTTCTCTGTCGCGTAGTTCTTCCCTCTATTCGTCACTGGTTCTACATATAGTTCACTAATTGTCTGTAATATAAGCAATAGCAAATTGTCTGTAATATAAGCATTATGTTAATTTGCGAACAGCGCTTGTACAACACGAATGGTGTATAGAGACCTATAGTATGGTTATATAACATGAATTTCCAAGTTATTTAACCATATTATAGGTAGGTATATTGAAAATAATCATGCATAAAAACGGGTGTTCTGCACAGACTATTTGTTTGTTGAATAGACATAAAAGATAGATATTATATTGCCACAATTATAATTCAATGTCGCCAGTATCTCATTATATTTAGCATGTCGTTATTCTATGTTTTGATACTATTTTCAACACATACCTTGTGCTACAGCATCGATAAAATATATGTATTATGACTTCTGTGATCTAGTCTTTGCATAAGGCAGCGATTCATTCATACCATCACGGCATACCCCATAACGTGGGGGTATCCAGCGACAAGTGTGCGGGTGTTTATTACCATATAAAAAAAGAAGCACGTCAAATGCGTGTATACACACCAGTCTCGTTGCAACAATAAAGGCACTACATTCTGAATGGGAATAACATATTTTAAAGGCACAGTTTCTTATTAAATTAAGCATAAGTGCTTTTATTGTTTCACTAAAAAATGATTAGAAGCTCTATGTTATATTTAAAAATACCACTTGCTTCAATTGACACTAGAGTGCAGGATAGAAGGTCGCGGAGGGACTGGAAGGAGACAGATGTCCTGGATGCGTAATATTAGGGAATGGACGGGCAGAACTGTTGAGCAGATATTCCGGGCAGCACAGGACAGAGAGGGATTCGCCAGAGTGTTCCTGACAGGGCACCAGAAGAAAAAGATGTAATATGGACTGCATATGAATGTATTTGACGGGTTCAGGGCGGTCTATCACTTTATAATATAAATAGTATTAGACGATAGTTTCACTTTGAAATATAAGCTGACTATATATATTCTCTTATATCAAATAGGAAACGTATAAATGATAACATAACAAAGTGCGTAATTAATGAGAGCTTAATCCGTGAAAGCTCTCCAATGAATTTTTAAAATAACGAATGAAATTTTATTCCATTTTTCTCTAAATTTATTAACACGTTAAGATTTCTCCACGTCTCAAGATGGAAGTTTTAGCAAAAAGATTTACATTTCTACGGATTGTCTTTGACGGCTTTTGTATGAATTTAAATGATAATTTGACTTGCTTAAGTACATTTTGTAAGTTTTTGTATTTAAATTATTCCTAAAATACGAATTCGTATATATACATAAAAATATGATCACTCTGGGCTTTTTATGTGAGTTGTATTATTTATTTTAATGTACATTCTTATAATTAATTACAACTAATTCAAATACAATGGACAATTAAGTAATTGATGGAAAATAAATATTTCAGACATAATTTTTGTTCGATTACTAATTTTAAAACCAACTGACGTTTATTTTATTTACTAGTTGCATGTAACACATGAGATCCAACTGTCGATAGCGATAGTATGTATAGTTGAAGAATATGTACCAAACTATAAACCCATAGATACAAATTATTGAATATTTTCAGATATTTTGTTTTCTATACAACATATGTAGGTATGTATGTCAAGATAGGATAGTATGGAAGAAGATCCTTTTTCCTACCCAGAATATGCAAATTGCATGATGGTATGTATGTATGTTTGGAGATGAAGTAACAAACTATTAAGTCTTCTTACATATTGTGTATAGGCGACTGCCATACAAAATGTATGAAGCGATGTCGTCACTAAATTCAATTTTTAAAAAAATTGTTAAAAAAAAATTGAGATCTTCTACTACAATGTTAATATTTTTTATAGAAAATTAAATTATCTAGTTGGGGTGTTTCGGCTTTTTTCGATAATTGTAAAAGTTTTGGAAATATAGGCAGTTAAACTCATAAATTTATCATAAAAAAAATATTTTTCTTAATAAAAAATGTTTGAGAAACCCTGGAATTTTTTTGAAAAAACTAATTTGAGATTTTGTATTTGTCTATGTTTGTACCAATTTTCAGCGTTCTACCGTTTATGGTTTCTGAGATATATGGAAAAATAAAATAAAAATTCAAAAGTTGATAACCCCTGACTGAAACAAAAATTCAAAATTCCGAGTATAAAAGTTTTGTAGGCCTGTAACTGTTTATATATTCTGAAATTTTAGGCTCTGTAAATTTAGCGGATCAAAAGTTATAAGGGGGGGACGGACACACAGACACACACACACACAGACACACAGACACACACACAGACACACGAAATGTTCTACTCCGAATTCTGAGTAAATCCGTGTATGGAACATATATGCTGCGAAGCCTCTAAGTTGGTGTTTTTTGACTTCAAAGTTGGAAAATCCATGAAAAAAGTAGACCTCTCCATACAATTCTCGCGTATTCTGGCTTGATACATTGTCGATATGTTAAGAGAACAAAGTTCTCCT
Organism: Molanna angustata; assembly: GCA_963576475.1. Lineage (NCBI taxonomy): Eukaryota > Metazoa > Arthropoda > Insecta > Trichoptera > Molannidae > Molanna > Molanna angustata. The sequence goes on from OY754974.1 coordinate 24,658,663, forward strand.
GAACAAATCGACAGTTGGATTATATGGTTATTGTTGATTAATATTCCTGTTTTCGTATATATCAGTGTTATCAGTTCAGAGAAGCAAAAAATGTTTGAGAAGCAATTACAATTAAGTTATTTTTATTTATTTATATTTAAACCTATCAAACATATATTCATAGAAACAAATATTACCACAAATTCAATGCAAACAATTTATTGTATATAGATGTGGTGAGTTACGTTGAAGTCCTGCTTAGATTTAACACTGACAGACAATTGTTCACAACAGTCAAGTTCCTCATTTTGATCGCATGTGAAAAGTTATATTCGAGCCTTCAGTTGGGGAAAGATTAAGGAAAAAAAAGGGGATGATTAATGGCTGTTGGTCGGTAAAAAGCAGCTATCCTGACTCCGAAACATTCAGGTAAAGACCGGAATGCTTTTAAAATCTTTAATGGACAACAACTCAATTGATACCAGTATGATGTAATAATATGTAACATTATTTCATTTTTAAATGATATTTCCTTAACCATGTAACCACTAAACAGTCTTGGAAGGCCAGGAGTGGACGCACATGTGAGACACGATGGAGAGGCGGCTTCAGTGACCCACATTCAGTTCTTGGTGAACGAGGGAGCTCTAGTAACGGCCACAGCAGACGACTCACTGCATCTGTGGAACTTCAGACAGAAGTCACCTCAAGTAGTGCACACCCTCAAGTTTCAAAGAGAAAAGTGAGTACAATGTTTTTTTAACTTTTTATAACCTACAAGCGGATTTTTATATTTCCACTACGACAATTTAAAGTTAACAAGCGACCCACTCAAACACACAAAAAATTTCATCAAAAACGGTCGAGCCGTTTAGGAGATCAGTGAAATACACTCGTATATAAGAAATTGCTTTTACTAGGTACACATTACTATGAAATATTCTTACTCTCCACACTATGGAATAGTGGAGAGTCATGATTTCACAATTTTTAAGCGTATTTTTTTACATCAATTTCTCAACGGGTATCATGTAGAGAGTGCACACTGTGAGTTTCGTCGTGATGTGTTTGTATGTATGGCGTACGGCGTTGGCGTACGGATTATCCTTTTGTTGGTGTACGGATTATCCTTTTGTTGGTGTACGGATTATCCTACGGATATTCCTCTCCACAGCCCAAACTATAAGGCCGATCGACTTCATATTTATATCATAATATGTGTAAAGTGCATAGACCTAGGGCTGATTAGTTTTCCATAGATATCCGTTAATTTCTTCTCTATGATTTCATCTGTCCAAACTTTCAAAATGCTCTTACTGTCTGGAAAATTGAGGTTATTTTAAACAGTTTAAAATTTTGATGCAATTAAAATACACTCATCAAAAATTTATTCAAGGATTGTCAAAATTTAAAGAAAAAAATCTATGGTCTGCCATATCAATGTGAAATTAATTTCATATTTATATGAAAAATGTATATAACAGAAATAAAATAGCTTCTGTATGGGAAAATTGAGTGATTTAACTTCATATTGATATTGTATATGTCTCTATAGACAAGTGTATTTTTTACTCTCCACTTCTATCTTCCTCAAGTGGTAGGCAGTGAGAACCGAACACCGCATTCTTCTATCTTGACACATACATCGCCTCATCAACATTGTTATACTGTCTCTACATGCTCATCTTGCTAGTAATGTAATTTTACTTAAAATTTCTCAACAGGTATCATGTAGAAGGTGCATACTATGAGTTTCGTGACAATGTTTTTATGTGTTTGGTGTATTATGAAAACTTTTGTCCTCTGGGAATCATATTTGTTTATGGGGGGCTATAGTGCTGATGGCTATATAGTATTGCTTACCTTATTTGGGAGGCCTTGGAGGTATGGTTCTCGTGGAAAGACACTGAGGGTTTGAAGCCCAGTTCCACTTTATTCGTTTGGGCAGAATCGAACCGCCGGACGAATGAACCTTACTCACGTTTGGATTTGGGATGGAACCAATCGACGTGTACCTTTTTCACGATTTATCCACACGTGTAATATGGACAAATCGTCCCCCAATATACTATACGTTACCGGCAGTAATCGTATAGCATAGAAATGCACAATATTAAACAGATATAATGAGAGCAGTGGGTATTTCAATATAATGAAAGATGAGTACTTACAAGACAGTATATTAATATAAAAACTTATTTCAATTTACAATGGTATTTAAAGATTGATTACGATTAATTATGACTACGAAAATTCGCGAACAAAAATTGAGACGACGAGGTGCATCAGCTTCACTGGACGGGAGTTGGCAGAAGATAGCCCGCGCCGCCGTCGCTTCGTCGAGCGACGGGTTACAACGGTCGGGTCGTCTGGCGGGGGAAAAGGCCAGTTGGCTTCGCCCGCCACATGTTTAAGATTCTTATATAAATGTTCTTCATAAAAATGCATTTGGAGATTGTCAACCTTTCAAGAAGAAAAAATGAACGCTTACTATGGTGTGGAGAGTTTAGTCTTGGCCACAACCCACTCGTTTTAAGAATGAACAGTTCTTATAATCAGAACATACTATGAAAATGAGAACGTTATTTTTTCCCCATCCTCTTACGTTTCCTAAACTTGTATGGTGAATGAAGCAGGGTGGGCTTCGAACTCACCATCACTGAATTACTATTCAGTCATGTGAAACTTACGTTTTCACATTTTAAACTGTATTTTTCACATCAATTTCTCGATAGGTATCGTGTTGAGAGTGCATACAATAAGTTTTGTCATGATATTTTCTTCCAACTTATCAGTGATTCCAGTCCAGAGATGCAACTGTGTATTGCCTTCGAAATATTTGTTTTAAAACTCTTCACTGCTGGGAATTGAACCCATGTCGGCACAGGAGTCAAGCGACTTCTCACTTTGTTACGACAGTCGAATTGTAACTATTTCTTCATCTTGTCGTGTTCTTCATTGCTGAAGGACGTGTCCAACTCGATATGACACCCCGACAAATCTTCTCCTGTAGTTTCTGTCCTCTGACTTTTTTAGGTCCGAAGATACCAAACGGCCAGTTTGTCAATACTAATATCGACAAAAGATATAAATTTCGTCAAAATCCCTTCGTTAGCAAGATGTTACCTCATCAATAAATTATTTTACGCATAATATATTTTCGAAATGGATTTTCGTACCAAATAAGCGACGTGGGTAGTTGCCTTATATTTATCGATTTTTTTTGAGAAATTCTTCATTGTAAGAGGATATTCCATAAAATTTCTTTTTCCTGTTAATCAAAAAAGGTAATGGCATCGTTCACCTAATAAAAATCTAAAAGAGTTTTCTTTTCATCGACGAAACTCGTTCCTCCGATACACAGTAGGTAGGTACCTACCTTTCTTTATTTATTGAATACTGATTTTTCGTATTTGACCAATTATAATTTATATATTATTATTACAGCGTTATTGCTTTCGATACAAAAAAGATGTCTTGTTTTCAATACAAGTGTGAATTTATTTATGAATTCTTGAGTATTTCTGTACATGTTTGCAAATGTTTTCGTATGAAGTCTTTTATTTTTCAAATACTTGAGTATATTTATTTAAGTATTTGAGTTTTGGCATGAACATATTAATCCGCGAGAAAGCAACGCTGTTTAAATTATATTGAAATAATGTTAAAATCTGCAATTTTCACCTGTAGAAAGAGGATGCGCACTGGTAAACGCAACCGCTCCCAGGTGCCAGACTTACCTATATTCAATAAGAAAGGATATATCATGAAACCATCCATTAAAAATTAATTGTTTTTTGACGTTGCTGTCTCTTAGACTAAGTATAATATAATTTTATACTAATTATGTAAGCAAGAATTTTAAAAATAAATTCAAGAAAATCACATATTCGTGTTAATTTTAAGGTAATCTCTTCCAACCAACCCGAGCAACCTGAAGCAGCAAGTGAATCCGGTGCAGTAAAATATATTGTTTTTGAAATATCAGCGAGGCTAATACGACTTTCATTATACATATGATATGTTGTCCTGTATTAACCCAAATGACTTATATTTTTTTAAACATACATACCATCACGACATAACGGGGTAGGCAGAGGAAGCCGAGCGCCATACGAATCTGTTTTTCCACACATTCATAACTTCCTTTGCATCCATACATCGTCTTATACGTGTTCGTCGGTTGTTCAAGCTTCATATGCTTCCTTCTTTCAAAATATCAGTCAATGACACACAGTCAGTGCTTAGTTTATTATTCTTTCACTTAATCTTTATTTGACTTGAATTATTTTATTCCTTTTTTATATCACATTACGAACTTAAGTTATTACTTACTATAATTATTTATATGCTCCGAACCTTTCAACTTAAGACAATTAAATATTCCATCGTATGACACTACGTTCGGTTTTATGACTTAACTAAACTAGTTAAGATATATAGATACTAGTTGCAATATATAGAACTTTCAAAAATTGAATTCATAGGGATCTCATTAAAAAGGCATAACTGGTAAACGTTTCGCAAGCGCATAAAGTGATCACGTAAACCAGCCGATGACAGGTCGTAAGCCCTGTAGGTGCCTTGATTTCCCGGTTCTCCTAGAGTAAATATTCCAACTTCGTCTCTATTGAGATAATTAAAAAATATTTAAGATATTTTCAGTTAACGATACTAGACAGCTTATATTTTTATTTTATTTTATTTTCTATATTACTTCTCGGGCAACTAACAGTTACTATGTCAAATATTAATTTAACACGCAACCAATAACAAGTTGCCACATTCTGGAGACTTACGATATTAATCGTCTCACATATCCAGATTTAAAACACAATTTAAAACTGTGTCTCCACCGGGAATCGAAACCGGGACCTTTGGATCAGCAGTCAGATACCCAACCGACCGAGCCACTAAGGCCGACAATTTATTAGAGGAATTTTCTCATTTTAATGAATAATCTGATAAAGTTTGGAATCACTCATACTTGAAGGTAAGATGTTGTAATTACTAGTATCATCATCAGCCTGTGTTTGCCCACTGCAGGACATAGGCCTCCCATCTCCTTCTCCACTCCTCCCGTTCCTGTGCGACTCCCATCCACTATGGTCCAACAAATCTTTTAATGTCGTCCATCCATCTGTTAGGTGGTCGCCCTTGTGGTCTCTTGTCGCCTCTCGGTCTCCACTCCACCAGTCTTTTCATCCATCTATTGTCGGTCATTCTTGATATGAGTCCTGCCCATCCTCCACTTCTGCATGGCTTTTCTCTCAACCACATCGGACAGTTTGGTCTGACTGCGTATCCAGTCATTCCTCTTCCTGTCTTCTATTTTTATGGCCAACATTATCCTTTCCATTTTTCTTTGTGCTACACGCAGCTTGTTGGCAGACATTTTGGTTAAGTTCGTAGTTTCCATGCCATAAGTGAATAATGGCAGAATCCACTGCTCAAACAATTACTATTAGATTATATGTATATATATATATTTGTAATTACTATAGGTATATAATATGTTGAGATATTATCAAAAAAAATCCATGCACCTTCGTTTTTATTTTTTAATCTCTTATATTTGAAATTAACACCCATCCTTATTGAAAGGTGTTATCACATTCATTTGATAAAACATATTTTTGCAACTGTCAAAGTTCTACTCGTTTTAAAAATTATAACTATTGAAGTTAACATGGAGTTCAACAGAAATTCTCCATAAGAGATAAAGACCAAGTTTGGAGGGATTGATCTACATGGATGATTCCTTGAATAACAACTCAATCTAACAAGTTTCTGTAAAATATACATTAGAATCGTACACCGTACGCAGAATACGAGATCTGAGAATAAAGAATCGCGTTGAATATTGATGTATTATTATAAAATGTAAAATATTACGATGTTGTGTTTTTGTGTGGGCTGAAATTACAACCAAAGTGATTGATAGGATGTATGGAAGTAATTTCCTGGGACGTTCTCTGCCTCGCTATCGTTGCTTCTCTCTGGAAGAGGGTCCCTCTCTCTCTCCACCTCTATTCAAAATTCTGTATGGTATCACTCAGAATTCATGCGATATTTTCCACAATTGTACCAAACCAAAAGAAACCGTGACGAGTTTGCTCATTGATCTAATTTGTATGTGGCAAGGAAGAGAGAATTGGATATAACAAGGGAATCGATATTCAGGCGGTTTTCACTCTGTGACAAGTTCATATAATTTTATTCGATTCGATTTAGTTATGTTAATTTTAGGGCAGGTATCTTATCCTTCGTTTTTTTGCCACCCAAATTTGTACTTATCTTTTTGTGTAAAATATAGGGTTGACTAAGCGTTAATCCGGGATTACCTGTGGAGATTGATATTAGCGTGATTATATGTAAATTAGATATAATTAATCCTTGCTATGAGAAATAGCTACACACTCTGTAGGTATATTAGGACCCAAGTCAGCCCCTTTCCAGAAACGATTAAACATTCATAAAATTAATAACACGCAAAGTACATCATGCAAACTGGGATCGGCACCATAATGCATTATGAATTATCTTCAGAACTCTATAATATGTAGATTATTTAAGAAATGACCAAGATCTCGGAAAATTAATCACTTCACGATGGACATCATCTGTGTATGGAAAAACACAATTACACGAAAAAGTGTGGCCAAAGAAGACAAATATGATGTTATACTTATTCTTATAATGAATTTAATTCCGTTTAATATTTTTTTAAGACTCGCCATAACTAAGACACAAAGATATTAAATTACTAAACTTCTATCGTGTCAAGATTACTTCTGAATAAAAAAATATTTGTTTATAGATTGAATGATTAATTTCTTTTTTATTATTTAAATTTGTATAAAGCTGAAAATTGGTAATATAGAGAGTCTTCACTGGTCCATATGCTGGTAACTCGTTTGTGTTTATACATTGTAGATATGACTCTCTGTACTCTAAAAATTAAATAAAAAAAAAATAAAAAAAAACACGTTATCTATTGTTTATATAGTATATCGAAGTTTATTCTATAGTCTATAAAATATTTAATAACAGTTCGTGTTTTTATAGAATTTAAACCATTTTCCAATCTATCGAGAAAGATAATGCCGAAGTTCATAATATTTGTATTATTTTTACAAAAAAAATATTTTTATCACTTCACATTGGATCCGTCGTAGGTAGGTACTCACCATCAAAATTTACGGCTGCTGTCAAAAAACAGATTTGACTTTTTTCTAAATTCGTTATAAAGTAAAGGTCAAATAATTCGCTGTCGCTTTCCGAGAAGTTGCGTCATAGAAAAAATAATCGGGATCCTTTAAAAATGACTAGATGTTTTAAAATACCTATTCATTTTTTGTTTTTGTGTATAATCGCGTCATTTCTCATCTTTTTTACAGCGACATTGACAAATACCCGCCATGTCCGTGCTCCCTTTCCATTGATTTTTACAGATCTTTTGTTAAGTGTTTGACACTGTGTATAATGAAATGATGTACAGGAATACATATACCGACAACACAGCCGGCGGCTACTGGCAGTTTTATTGTGTCAAATAACCTAAGGTGCTAAGACTTTGTTTCAAATTTGAAAGTGAAATTCGCAAAAGATATCCTTACGTTGTTCACTTGCTGTATAATGAGCCTCGAGATAAGGATGATTTGTGGTCACTGAGGGTAAAAAAGAAAAAAATTAAAACGATTTATGTATTTTCTCTCGTCGGCTGCCCAACTCCAACCCCCACATATTGTACCGTAATGTCTTTTTTACGACTTAACTTTCTTCTCGTGTATTGTGATTTGACAAAATGTATTTAGTGTTGTATAGACGCCTCATTCCATTATTTTTAGTATGTTTAGTTTAAATTTTAGTACTAAAATAAAAATAAACCTTCTCAAATAGAGTTACAGTATCGAAACTCGTTTCTTCCCCAAATAAACTAAAGGGTTACGTAATACCTATTTCAAAGATTTTTGACTTCTTTGAGTATTTATTTTCAAAAGATTTTCTCATCCAAAACCTCTCTTTCTCAGCGATAATAGTGCTAATTCTAAGAATTATATTTATCAAGTGCATCATTTATTTATTTTTTTAATCTGTTCACGCTATCTGATAAAAAGTCTTTCATAAAATTTTCTATAAATTTTAAAAGAACTTTTATATTCGCCTGCTAGTATTCAAGATTTTCCTTTATTGTTCATTATTCAATATTTCTGGTGTTATGTATTTGATCTCAAAAATAACATTAGTCTCTTTTGATTTAAAAGCGGACATTTATTTCTGATTTCACGTCGAATACATATTGGCAACATATTTTTTATGGCGAAAATTCATTCACATGTTTTCTAAAATATTTAAAACAATTCCATTTATTTTTATTTCAGTAGTTATAATTTAAATTCAGGTTTGCATTGAACTCTGCCATGATATCCTGCACAACGTCGTTTAATGTTTCTTTACTCTCCGCTACTATGGAATAGTGGAGAGTGATGATTTCACAATTTTTAAGCATATTTTTTTACATCTGTTTCTCAATAGGTATCATGTAGACAGTGCATACTTTGAGTTTCGTCATGATGTTTTTGTGTGTATGCCGTAATCCGTATGCCCTACACAAATATGAAAATTTGTGTCCTCTGTACAGCCCAAACTAAAAGCCGATGATCCGATGATATTGATACCATATGATGTTTAAATACACCAACTTAGAGCTGATTAGTCTTTCATAGACAACGGTTGATTTCTCTATGATTTCATCTGTTAAAAGTTTAAAAACGCTGTCACGATTTGGAAAATCATTTTTTTATATCCTGTCAAATTTTTGATACAGTAGAAATACACTCTTCAAAAGAGCATTTAAGGATTGTCAACCTTTAAAGAAAATAAACTATCAAGTGTGATATAGCATATTTTTATATGAAAAATGTATATAACTGTAGTAAAATAGCATCTGTTTGGAAAATTGAGTTATCTACTTCATATTGATATTGTGTGTGTTTCTATAAAAAAACTGTATTATTTTTCTCTCCACTACTATGAATGTAGTAGTATTCATCTACATACTAACATGCCGTCTTCCTCATGGGGTAGGTAGAGAGAATCAAACACCGCATTCTTCTATCTTGACACATATCCATCATCTCATCAACATCTCTGCGTCGTCTCATATATGATCGTCTATTATTGAATTTACATCAATCTCTCAACAGGTATCATGTAGAGAGTGCATACTATGACTTTTGTGTGTATGGTGTATTATGAAATCTTTTGTCCTCAGGGAAACTAATATTTTTTGTATAAATTTATATAAATTATGTTTAGGAATATAATAGAAATGTAAAGTAAATTTACTTATATGAAAGTATAAAAAGATGCAGGATATATCATGACAAAGTATAAAAATATCACAAATAAATTTGAAATTCTCCACGAAAAGAAGGAAACCTTGTGCTTCGGGGAGGAGTTTAGAAAACTTACAATTAACAAGGTACATAAAAGAGAAAAAGTCAAAATTCATTATTTAAATTAAGAAAAAGTAGAAATAGAAATAAAATATAAAGCTACAATTTATATAAAGATACAATAGCGGTGATAGCCCATCGGTAAGGTCGTCGCCTCCCATGCGTGAGGTCAATAGTTCGAATCCGGGCGGGACAAGCACCTCTGGATTTTCAAAAAATCTATGTGCGGATTTATATCACTAGCTCTGCGTAGCCATGATCCAATTTGTCTGGTTCCCCTTTCTAAGGGTTACGAAGATCAGATGGCAGTCGCTTCAATGTAATAACCAGACTTGCCAATTCCAGGATCATGGTCAAAGCGTACCCGATAGAAACGGGACAAAAGCGCTAAGGGGAAGGAAGGAATTAATAAATAGATACACAAAACTTTACACACACATACACACACACTAAATTATAACATTCATATGGTACAATGATGAGGAAATTATTTCAACCTTTTTTATTAACAAGTTGGCAATATTTTTCAATTTTATATTTCTATCCAGTTCATTGTACCATACCCAGGAATGAATAATGGCTCTGTCCCAGCTTTGTTAACCACATGGGGAGTCTTGTATAGCCCTCAAGTTGTAGCCTAAGAGTTACATACATGTCATTATTAACCCCATTAACAATCATCTCTTTGACTACCTGACAGATAGCCAGTTTCTTATACATATTCTGTACCGAAGTGACAGGCAGTTTACTGTCAAATATTGGGCTACATATAAGGGACTTCATAAAAATGCATTTAGAGATTGTCAACCTTACAAGAATAAAAATTATACACTTACTATGTAGTGGAGAGTTTGGTGTTGGGTACAACCCACTCGTTTTGTTATATATTAGAAATGATACTAAATTTTTATTGTTTTTTTCTTCGTCGTTACATTTAAGAAAAATACGTTAAATTTCAGTTGCTGATGGTGAGACTGGTACATCTGGGAATGTAAATATTACGGTAAATAGTACTTCATCTCATTAAATTTAATGGTTGATATTATGTTTAAAAGTTTCGGCACCATTTACCGTTCCTTTCAAACATTTGTGCTCAAAACAGTAACCTGATTATTCTATGTTTTTGGATAATAAATTGTAGAAATTTGTATTGTAGAAAGTCTTAATTATACGTTCACTATATATTATAGGACTAAAACGTCGATCCGAACGGGTTGCAACGGTTGATTTGAATGGTGTAAATGTAAATACATCATGAATGAGTGATTTAATTTCTAAAATATACTTCAACAATATTCCGTTTAGGGAGGTAGCTGGTTGACATGGTCATAGTATAATTGTAACAAAGCGCTTGTTCCCTTATTCAATCGAGGGGGAAAATTGAGTATTGAATTAAGGAAACTGCTGTCATTTTATCGATGATACTTGTGAATGTATATTATACCTAGGCTCCTTACATAGATATATGGAATATCTCTGCTTCAGCAATATGCATCCTCTCCCCTCTGTTTAGATATCGGAATTCCACATTGATGGCTGAATCGGAAATGGGAAAATCAAAGGGAAGTTTATAACACCTTCATGTTCGTTGAAATAGTTTCACAATTCGATTGTTTCACAGGAGATCCTTATTCAGATATTCCAATCAACTTCACTGTAATACTTCCTGTCTATCTTCCTCTCTCATTCTCATTCACTCCCTGAGTTTTAAAGCACTTTCATTCGACTTTCAGATTTCAGACATTTCAGAGGAATTGAACAATAATATGGTTTAATCAGTTTTGCATTGTACAAAATTTTTTTGATTTGGAAAATTTAAAGTCATGGTTCGGATAAATAATTTTTCGACTAATTATTATTATTTTTTATTAATTATTATTTTTTTATTTTTGGTTTTTAAGAATAAAAGCATAGATCAACATATCAATCAGTAGATAATTGTCATCATTCATTTATTGTAGGTTAACTTTAATAATAGTCGATTATCACAAGAAAGTACTAACAGAAAGCTAAGTGTATCATTTTTTGTTATTATTGGTTGTGAAAATATATTTCTTTTCGTTATTAAAAACTGCACAATACAGTGAGTAGGTATTTCAAACTGAATTTGATCCTTTGATTTGATTTGATCCTAATAACTCTACCACTTATTACCACGCAATTCATCATTTACATAATATTTATTCATACTTCAGTAAAGTGTATAAGAATTATGAGGTATAGTTATGTAAATTGAATAATGGAAGGGCAGATACTAATTAAACCCGTGCTATAATTTCCCCGGGATTACCTCTCCTATTTACTGCTCTCTATTCTTCCTGTTTAACGACCCTCGTCATCGTCTTGATTCGGATCAGATCCTTCTATTCCAATCCTTTAAATTTCCTTCCCGTCTTGCTTGTTATTTGCCGCCGTCTAATTCACTTTCATGCAACTACATACCTACTACTTTCTATATATTTCCATCGCTCTAATACGTGACGAGACAGACTATTATAATTTTGTTAGGAGCTTAATTTCTCTTACAAAGCACTTCTAAGTTCCAAGTTTATTTCGTCAATTTTGCTCCTCGGAAAACAAAAGCCTCTGTACTTTTATAGAATATTCTAGATCTTTTACACTGTATCTATATTCACATGCTTAACAATAATACCCCAATCTTTTTTGTGCATTTATTTAACAAATCGGTTTTTTGGATCGATGATTTTGTATAGTGTGAATTTTCTTTTCAACTGAAAACTATTATAAGTAATCATCTGATTTTCATGAGCTCAAACTAAGAGTACCTAACGTTATAAACTAAAACAACTTTATTTTGTTGTTAAATTACATTGAATATAGTTTTCATACGTCTAGATGCAATAAAATGTAAAATTAATAATACTCAACCAAAACCACTCAAGTCACACTATAAAAATAACAACTTCATTTCTCTAAGGATCTTTAAACATAATAACTTAAATAATAGTACTCTATTTTATTTAATTATCTGTTTAATATTTATTTATTTTTAGCTGATATCAACGACGGTTTAATTAAACGACACGAAATTATCTAATTTAGTTTCTACCAAGATTTGTTTCATCTTATTAGACCATTTTTAACTGATTTTGTTTATTAGATTTATACACAAGGCAAAACGGTGTTCGCGTGTAGAACCTTTATAATAATTTATGTTATTTTTTTAATCTCTGATATGGAATTGTACATTATCAACACTGTCAATCTAGACAAGAAAAAAAAAATATTTTAACGTATATTTAACAATCGAAATGTTCCTCTACTCCTGAATTAAAATATGGAATGATGTTTGTCCTTTAAAGAAAATATATGTTTTACAATTCCGTTGAGTGACAACTGTGAATTACTGACAAACAATAAAGGTAAACATATCATTTGTTGTAACGTTGTTTTTTATTTCAATTTTTAAAACGTACTTTCACCGTCAGACAGTCTTCAAATGAAATGTCTCATACAGCCTGTATTGTTTCTGATATTACGATATTATTATATTGTATCCTTTCTTCTCTCTCAAATCATATTCGCCTACATTTTAATGTAAATTTACTTATTCAAATTCCCAGTAATCCGTCCCAGCTCCTAGCGCTGTAGAATCATTCTATGTACCTACATACTTTGTGTTTCTGGTTGGTTTTTCTTCAATTATGAACTTCTTCATGCAAATTCATAATTGACTCAATCGGATGTAATTTGGAAAAATGTGTTCTTCTGTTGGAAAATATGTGAGATCCAATTAAAGAAATGTATGAATGAAAAAGAGTTTCTTCAGGAGCATACGTAATTTTAAGATAATACGAAATCTTAAAAACACATCACATTATGGTAAAAAAAATATCGTTTTGGAATATAACATAGGTAATTACACCAAACCAAGCATTATGAAATCTCACGTTATTTTACAAATACATTACTGTACAAATTAATGCAAAGAAATTCCATACATAAGTACTTATATGAATAACTAAATTGAACAAATGATATCTCAGCACAGGAGAATGGGTATTTAAAAATTTATTTGACGGCTAAATTCTTTCCATCCGCCATACTTCCTGTCCACTATCTTGCCTCTTTTTTAGGTTTTTTTCCTTTATACACTTAAAGAAAAACTATACTAGTACCTTTGTATTTTCATTGTAAAATGATGGATACAGTGTTATTGGCGTTATAAATTTTGAAATGTTCTTACAGTATTATGTAATAAGGATAAGCAGTTGTATCCAATAAATTGAATTAAAACAAAATAATATTAGTATATTAACAAATTTTCAATCGTATTTAAAATCTCATAAAATATATTCATACGACAAATACCTAAAAACCAATAACATTTTTATGTGTTTCAATAATAATAAAAGTACTTTTTTTCATTTATTTCAGAATCACCTGCTTACATCTCCCACTACAGTCCAAATGGCTTCACGTGGGAACAGAACGTGGCAACGTGCACGTCGTCAATATAGAAACATTTCTTCTCAGTGGATATATTATCAACTGGAACAAAGCAATCGAACCGTGAGTATTTTGTATTATTTCTTCTTTCCTTTTAAATTTATATACCTACCGTCACTCTTTCTTTTCAATGCTAAATAAAACCATTCCGAGAAAACACAATTGAAACTTATTTCACAACACTTTTAGTCCATAACTCTGGTTCCCTTATAATTCGAGTGGGGTTTACTTTAAAGTTACGAGAGTGTTTTACAAACCATTGCGTCACTAAAACATCGCCCCATTTTTTATTTCGTTAAGGTACGTCTTTAAGTGTAGGTAAACCCAAACAATCGTGTTTTTATTCTCTCTACAGTAAGATTTCAAGATAACTTTGGCAGTTACCTGGCCTCTTGTCATTTTATACGCTATTATTTAAAACAACCTTAAAGTTTTTCCATTACTTTTTTAGTGAAGGGTACTTCTTTAATCTTAAATATAATAGAATAGGTAAGTGGTACAGTTTTTATGCGCCATACAAACGTATGTTTTACACATTCTGAACGGATGACTCAAACACTTGTCCATGTATGTAAATTATGAATATGAAAAATAATCATCCACTATCGTGACCTTCTATTTTGTTATTGTCAATTATATCGTTCTGTGAAGGGATCAAATTCAATTCCGATAAATCCATCACAGTACTAAATTTATATCCTTTATATTTATCCTAATAATCAATTAAAAGAAGCTATTTTACTGTATGAATCTCCACGTACACATAATGTTACAGTGGTTATTTTCATTTCGAGAATTTCCCTTTAAGAACCATACGTTTCCATATAATTTATTCTTCAGTTTAATCCTGGGGCTCTAAAGGTTTTTGTTGATCTATAATGGGTGGTAGAGGGATCAATGTGGATTGTGGAGAATTTCATTGCCGAAAACATTCCTAAATAATCCGCAATACCCTGACTGTGCTTATCTAACATAACGTTCAATTCGCATGGTACATTTTAAGAAAATCCTTTCTATTAAAAAAACTATCGCCTCGAATCTTTCTGGAATACGAAATAATTATCTGAGATCCGTTATAGTTTCACAGAATTGTTTTTCGCAGATTTTTTAGAGCACAATTATTTTCGGCCGTTCGGCCGATACGTATCGTTTTTTTTACGTTATTTCCTCTGGGTGTGTATTTGCTTTTTTATACTTTAGATAGGTCGGTAGCAGAGCGATTAGCACGCAGGATTAGTAATAATTATACTACTAATGGATAAGCCGCGAGTTCAGATCTGCCTCGACTGATTTGTTTACAATGAATGAAAGCGCTTCTTTAACAAATCGTGATTTGACCAAAAAAAAGTACACAATATTCGTCATTATTTTGAAAATAATTAATATAGGTATATTTAAAAAAAATGTTATTTATATACTTCTACCTAGTTTATTCATTATGCAAATAGGTGATTTTGAACCGAGGGGGGACCTAGTTTAGCACAATATCCTCTAAGGCACGTCTTTATCCGATATTTGTGGTAAAAAAATATATTCTGATTGTTTGTTCAAAAATGTCCACAATTATAACGTAAATTAATTTCGTATATTTATTAATACCTCACCCAATTATGAATCTTTGATACACACGATATTTGTTCAAATAAAAATATGATATCCAGATGAATTGTTTTTGAATCATAACTGAGTAATATTTTTTTATGTACAATTGATTATTCATTTTAGATTCGGATTAAGTCGACAAATATTATTTAATGGTACCTTCACAAATAAAATAGTGCCATATTAAAAAAATTCAGTATAAAAATATTCTTGCTTCTTGTACAAGAACAAATATCGAAATTGATTAAATTAATATACTGCATTAACTCGTACTTTCTGCTATTCGATTTAAACAACGATAAATTTTTAAATAGAGTCAATTGCTCTTTGAATATGTACATAAATTATTTGAATAATAAATAAATCATTTTATAAAAAAACACAATTTGAAACATCCTGAATTATTGTTATTGATGTACAAAAGCACGTTCGTGATTCACGACGAAAAGTATTTTAAATATTTTTCGCGTTTCGATCATCGTCGAATACATTACATTGAGGAATGATTTCGATTTCCTTGACATTTTTTACGACTGTTTTTGAACGACGTTGTATATCGAGTTATATCCGAAAAGAGTTGTTCAAAAATTGTTTATTCGTTCCAAATTCGAAACAAAAGTAGAGTTTTTGAAATTTAATCAAAAATATTCCGAGTGATCTGCCATCATAAAGCAGACGGAGTGTATATTTGTGTTAACATATGAAATATTCAAATGACTATGAATACTTTGTATAATGCATGTATTGTTCAGTACATTAATTATTCATGACTTCGTCAATTTCGCTACGTGTTTTTGTATTCGCTCCTTTCCGTGCGTAAACGGATGAGCGACCTCGCACTTCACTAATTTCGATCGTAAATATTTATTGTGTTTTGTCACTTCTGGTGGATTTTAGGCAGGCCGGAAAAATTTTCGTTCCGTATATATCGAAAATATCATTTATTCAAAAACTCTGTTCTATTAAGAGTGCTATCGCATCACCCAAACATCGCATTTAGGAATACTTTGAAATCATATAACTTAAATGATTTATTTTTGGTTTACTCTTTCGATCGACAATACCTGATGGAATTCCATTAAAATATATTAAAATAAAATACTGATTAAAATTATAAAAAATAATAATTTTTATAATTATTAATCAGTAATAACTATTAAAATTATTACTGATTCCTCTATATGTAAATAATTTGTATACCCTATTGTGTAAAAATAACAGCCCCAGAACTTACTTAACCTGAATATGAAAAAAATGTTTGTGAATTAACAATAAATAAATAAATTTCTTTCACTTTATTTAACTAACTAGTTTCACTCTAGACGAGCATCTTCAGAGTAGATTCACTACTCTGAATATGGGCGTCTAAAGCGAAACAAGTTATTTAATTAAATCAAGTGGAAGATAATTATTGATCAGAATTTTATTATAATATATTAACTTAAATTATGTAAAGCACACACAATCTTACTAATAAACGCTGTATATGGACAGGGTAGTTGCAACAGACTTACAACAGAAATTAATAAGAAAACATCGTAATTTGACCAGAGATGTGCAAAATGGGTACCAAAACCATTTGAAATGCAAAATGGAAATGGGTTGAAACTTTTCCATTTGAAAATGCAAAATGCAAAATGGTTTTTAAAAAAGCATTTCAAATGCAAAATGCAAAATACCTATTTTCAAAATGCTTTTTAAAATGCTAAATGGTTTCTCAGGTGAAATGAAAAAGTTGAAACAAACAGTTTTGTATTAAAATGATTATTGAACTAAACAGTTTTGTAATTTAATAATGAAAAATAAAGTAGAACAGCTTGTGGAATAATTTTCTTAAGTTCAGACTAATTTTAATTCTCCAAACAAATAATAGTTTCTTACATATTAGAGTGCTTCTTATTTGGTCAAAAATTTATATAATTTTTCTTGAAATTTCTATGCGTCCACCCCTTTATTCGATTCTAAGACACAAAAAATTGTTTATATATATTTATTTTATTTTTTCACGTCATGTTTAGGGGTTGCTACCAGTAATCAAAATTCAGCAATTTATGAAAAAATATAAATTGCTTATATTGCCTAGAAACTTACAAATTTATTGAGAAAATGAAAAATATTGCTAAAATTATTTTTTAGAGTAGATATAATGATAATTATTATTCTTTAAAAAATCGTATAGCACCGATTAATGAATCAGAAGCACTCCAAGTACTCATGCTAATATTTCAGTGTTATGTTGCTCTATGAAACAATTATTTTTTAGTCCTTGAGAAAAAGTTCTCCACTGTGGACATTTATTTATTTATTTATTTATTTATTATTTTCATCAACGGCTAAATAGCCTTTTACAAGTACATACAAAATAAACTAGTATAAACACGTTTAATACATACAATAATATTATAAAATAAAACAAAAAGAGATGTATAAATGTACGAAATATCTACCAGAACATTTTTTGCATATTATATCTAAAAATTTTTAAAAGAAACAAATATCAAAAACAAAAAGAAACAAAAATAGCATATATAAATTATATACCTAGGTATAAAGTAAATTCAAAAGTGTCATTAAAAAAGAATGAAACATAAAAACAGTTGAAAAATAAGCCATGAAACTAAATATAAATTCAAAATAAAAGAGTAATTGATAAAATAATAATAACATCTTATAGGGAAATAAAATTGACATTTTGCATCAAGAAATATTGATGCAATAAGTTTCTATATTTTGTCAATAACAAGTAATAAATATCGCCTAGACCAGAGTATGCATTACCCAAATAATGAAGCCGTGCTATTGGCGAGTAATATTGTTGAAGTGTACGTGTGTTAGAATAGTAAAAAGGTACCGTTTGCCTGTTAGAACGATTTGGCGCATGGTATGTAATTTGTTCAATAAGAGCAGGGCTGTCAAAACTCGAATGTACCATT
This sequence comes from Molanna angustata, assembly GCA_963576475.1. Lineage (NCBI taxonomy): Eukaryota > Metazoa > Arthropoda > Insecta > Trichoptera > Molannidae > Molanna > Molanna angustata. Next base: position 24,677,108 of record OY754974.1, read on the forward strand.
TTGTGTAATGTAATTAAATCAAAAATTATTCTACGGTCAGATAACTTTGTTAAATTAGTCCAATGCATAGTTAGATTATAATCCATTAGTTCTCTGGGTATGTTCATTTTAAAATTTATATACCTAAGAAATTTGCGTTGTACTTTTTCAATTAGTTGAACTTGATTATTATAATATGGTGACCAAATTGTTGAATTATATTCCAAAATGCTCCTTACAAGTGATATGTATAACAAGCGAATACTATATGTATCTGTAAACTTTTTTGTGATACGTATTATAAACCCTAAGATCTTTACAGCTCTGTTTACTATGTTAGTAATATGACAAGTAAAAGAAAGTTTCGAATCAAAAATGACACCTAAATCGTTTATTTCATCTACTGAAGTTAATTGTATCAAGTCTATATCATAATCATATACCAGGGGATTTTTTATTTTATAAAACCTTATTACTTGACACTTATTTGCATTGAGAGAAAGTTTGTTACACTGACACCATTCAAATAGCTTGTTCAAATTTTCCTGCAATATAAGGCAATCATCATGACTTTTTATTCTTTTAAATATCTTTAAATCATCCGCAAATATTACATATTCTACCCCTGAAAATATATCGACAATATCATTTATAAATAATATAAACAAAACAGGTCCCAAATGAGAGCCCTGTGGTACACCACTTGTAGCTGTAAAAGCCACAGAGTGTACATCATTTAATTTTATAAATAGCTTTCTTTTTTTGGTGACAATGTGGAAATCCATTCAACTCTGTAGGACCATTTACACCAAAGCATCGAACACAGTAAGTCGCTTTGTTGGCTCTGTCCAGCTACTTAAGGTAGCAAGGTAGAATTTTTGGTATCAGGGTACTTCTTATGTTGTTTAAAGATTAGAAGAAGATATTGTTCTTTAGTGATGATTAACTTAATGTATTCATCAAATTATACCACTCCTTGTTCTACAATATCATTCACGGCCCGCAATGTATGTATTTTTACCAGCACTGTAGTCTTCATCTTATTTCAAAAGTCAGATACGATTCCATTTCTGGAAAAATTTCTACGTCAAAAAATGCAAGTGCGATAAGCTCTTTGGATTGATAGGTGCCACAAATGATCAAGGATATTTTTCAATTCCTTTGTTTCCATAATTCTTGAGTTTTTTTAAGAGCCACAAATTGATTCTTTCTAAAATGGGTAATCGGTACCTACACAGATTCATGTTTTGTGATTTTTTCTATTAGATCTCTATCTCAATGAACGGTGAGAGGTATATTTTAATAGAATTCGTTTTTCAATGACTTTACTACATTTTTTCTTTGCTTCACGAGTTGACGACGAATGGTTGAAAAATCATTTTAAAATCATAAGGATCAGATCCTACACTTTTCAATGCTGACATCAAAACAATAGGTCCTTACAATAATTTAAACACATTTTGGGGTCAAAATTAAATATTTTAACTTGTTGCATAGACGATAGCTATAGGTACAAAATATCATATATTTTTCAAAATTTTGCAGCTCGTTTGCGACCCACAAAAATTATTTTAAATGATAATAAAAAATACGGGTATACTTTTTTTAGTAATAGAAGCGAATAGGGGGGGGGGGGGTGACGCAGTTATTTTTTAAAAGTCGAAAAATAAGAAGCACCCTATTACTGACACTGTGTAAATAGGTCTTGAAATCTCTCTGGCTCACGGATATTGCAATAAGGAAAAAAAAATAATTAAAAAAAATTGTGTAATATCGGCTAAGTGTTGGTAAGAGTGAATAATAAGAATGACCAGTTACTTATTTTACATTTTCCTCCACACCCGCGTCATGTAGGTATGGGATCAATTTTACAATAATTTCTTCTTTCACCAATAAACCATATAAGTAAAATAAAACACGTGAATTTAATTAGTTCAAAAGGAGATTACAAGATTAATGTGGTCACAAGATAAAATGAATCTATGAAAAAATTAGGTTTGGTACCAAAGAAGAGTAATGTTGCAAAAATGCATTTGAAATGCAAAATGCATTGAGAAAAGCATTTGAAATGGAAATGGAAATGGGTGAAATAAAAAAGCATTTAAAATGCAAAATGGAAAATACCTATTTTGCATTTTGCATTTCCATTTGAAATGGATTTATTTGAAATAAAGCACAACTCTTAATTTCGCACCCGCACATGTGCAGAGCCGCCAGCCGCCATATTAGTTTGAAGTTTTTTGTAGTTAATATTTTCAAATGATTTTCAAATTCTACACATTAGCCTTGTCTCATCTAAAAAGACTCTTTATTCATAGTTCAGCAATGAGGTATTATTTTGCTTGTTGTATCTTTGAATACCTAGTTCTTACGGAACACTCGAAAACAATCATACCTTACAGTGAAATATTCTCCTTAACAATTTAATTTTCGCTCCGTAGCGAAAAAAATATGTTTTGTGCTTATAGAACGCATATGTACAGTCAAAGTGAAAATTTTAATCACGTTGAGTTCTAATAACCTTTCATATAAAATACCGACTTCAAAATGAATGTGTTTCAAGATAGAAAATATGTGGCGTTTGGTTCTCTCTGCCAACCCCTTGAGGGACATGGCGTGATGGTATGTATGTATGTAGTAATATAATCTTTCATACAATTCGTTCATATACAATAATACGTGTTATACAAATTGCAGATGCCTTTGGAAATTGAAGAGTTTTATATTTTTTTCTCGTAAGTCCTATCATCAGAACTCAATGAAACTTATTTGTATGGTCATCTCTGAAGCACTCCATTCCTATCTCTGAAGCACTACCGCAGATGTGTAAAATTGAAGAGTTTGATGACTTCACGTTGAACTGATAACCTCTCCGTTTTTTGAAGACGGTTAAAAAAGCCAAAAATCAGCAAATTTTGAATTTTCGATAACTAGCATCAGATATACTCTTTTTTTGTGTGTACACATAAATTACCATTAGTATATTCGTCGTCCTTTTTTGCGGTTTTAAATATTGTGTTCAGCCATTTAGCCTATTTTGATTCAGCGTAGGTAGCACTCTTAAATTTACTCCGACATAGAATTTTGCCAAATAAAATATTTACGTCGTGTGATGTCGTGAAATATTACGACCGTATATGGGTCATCGTTTTTCTCTGTAATTATTCCTCTTATTATGTTTTGTAATGTAATGCGCTCTCGCAGTGTACAGCGAAATTATCTCGAAAGTTTTCAGATGGCTGATTTCACGACACGATACATTTTCATATTGAAATGAAAATATGGCGCGCTCTCAACCGCGTACTTCAAAAGGCAGATTTTAACTTAATGCCGTGTTATTTTTTTTTAACGTCAATTTGAAATGCTCGTTTTAAAGCTTTTTTACTCGTGTTTATTTTATAAAACGATATTCTTCCCTCACCCCGACCGTTCTGCTTATAAGGATTGATAACGGTCCTTTGAAGAACATTTGGAAAATACAAAAATAGTCCCTAGATCTCTTAAACCTTGCTGATACTAGATTAAAAGATATTGGTATCAGGAAACAAAAGATTTAAAGTGGACTACTTCGTCAATTGATGAAGAAGATATGAACTATTGAAGGAATATGTGCGGTTTGTTTTTTACTCGTTCTTTTCATTTATAAAGATAGTATAAATCTAAGAAACTAACTTAGAATGATATAAGGAAATTTAGCGAATGTATGAGGATGTATATGTAGGTACTTGTAACACGTATATATCCTTTATTTAAAAAAAATGCCCCCGCGACAAAAATCTTCCAGAAGTTTCTGTCCTCTGACTTTCTTAGGGCCGAAACTACTGTAATACCAGTTATTATTTTTATTTAATCAATCCATCGAAAATGATCGCCCCCGGGATCAGTGATGATTTATTTTTAATTATTATTTCTCGGGTAACTAACAGGTACTATATCAAATATTATTTTAACACGCACTTAATGACAAGTTGACACATTCTGGAGACACGATATTAATCGTCTCACGGGTCCAGACTGAAAGCACAATAAAAAAATGTGTCTCCACCGAGAATCGAACCCGGGACCTTTAGATCAGCAGTCAGATACCTAACCAACTGAGCCACGAAGGCCGACTGTTGTATTTATATTCATTTATTATTTTTTTTTTTTTTTTTGCTTTGAGTAGAACTTGAGATCGCCAAGTTGGAAGTCTCCTGTGATATGCAATCCAAACAATTATTGACTTGTATAACTACTAGCTATATACCACTATTATTTTAACGAGTCACTTCGCGACATGTTTCGGAAGCACTGTCTTCCATCAACCAGCGTGCTTCGATAACATATCGCAAACTGACTCGTTAAATTAATAGTGGTATATAGCTAGTAATTTATATATATATATATATATATATATATATATATATATATATATATATATATATATATATATATATATATATATATATATATATATATATATATATATATATATATATATATATATATATATATATATATATATATATATATATATATATATATATATATATATATATATATATATATATATATATATATATATATATATATATATATATATATATATATATATATATATATATATATATATATATATATATATATATATATATATATATATATATATATATATATATATATATATATATATATATATATATATATATATATATATATATATATATATATATATATATATATATATATATATATATATATATATATATATTATATATATATATATATATATATATATATATATATATATATATATATATATATATATATATATATATATATATATATATATATATATATATATATATATATATATATATATATATATATATATATATATATATATATATATATTTATATATATACATATACATATATATATATATATATATATATATATATATATATATATATATATATATATATATATATATATATATATATATATATATATATATATATATATATATATATATATATATATATATATATATATCAAAAACGAATTACTTATGTAACTTCCACAAAGTATCTGTCAAATCATTAAATGATATTAAAGTGTATTCCAAAGTATCACGTCATCGTTTCGGAAGGCTTCCTGATGGTCTTCTACCGTCTGGCTTCGCCTGAAAGCGATACGTTGAAGTCTTTATTATCTCCCATTCTATATATTTACGTGAACATACCAGAATTGTATTTTTTTTTATTCTATAATAATTATAAATGTTTGATTTGAACCATCATGTGTATGTTGTTTTACCACAAATATAGATTATTGTGATGTGATCATTTCCATTGGGTTATAATGTAATATGCATCGTTCTACGTGTGGTTAGTCCACCCATAATTAAATGGAAACACGGTTGTTTATTCTTGTTTCAGAATATACTGCAACGTGATGTGCCTGGAATAGTATTGTGTACTAAGCTAATATTTGAAATAAATATATCAAAATAAATAAACATTTATTGAGACGAAAATAAGTTTACATACAAATACATAGACATATAACAAATGAAAAGAAAAACAACCTTTCTGACTCAAAACGACCATGCTCAACTATGTTGCAGGAAGACAAGCCCCCCAGCAGCTGATTTTCAGCATGATCCTATTGCTTATGTATTATAATAATAAAGATATAAATACAAAAAAATGCTCAAAAACAAATATACATACACATTCATACATATATATTCACATTTATTTATACACACCCACACACATAAAAACACGTAAATTCTTGCATACTTCACACTATGATTGCGAGGCCAGAAGCATCGCTCGAAAATGTATTTTATTACGGCAATATTTAATATTTTAGTGCGTTTTGATCAAATATTGACGATTTTCATCGAACGTTTATGAACTGATTACTCAAGTCATTACATCGATGGCGACAGTGTTTACTTATTTTCAAGTGATAAAAATTAACCATTCAACATCAATACATAAAATATTCAAAAAAATGGAATGAAAAAAGTCAATAAAAAGGCATAATAAGTGAACGTTGAACAAAAGTATAAAATTATAAAGTCTACAAATTAGAAGCCGACTCAATCAAAAGATTAAAAATTACAGATTTCAATTTTGGTTGTTATTGTTGATATTTTTTTTATAATTGTTTAAAGAAAGTTGTCTTTTAATAAAAACAATTTTACGATGGATATTTTATTTCTACACATGGACTCGTGTTCATATGAAAAGCAAATTAAAACAAGACATCAAAAGAATTTCGAAATAGTTTAAAATTTTCCATTGCTGTTCACTGGCGGGAAAAAGGAGTGCGAATTTTTTCCATCATTGGTAAACGTTCGAGGCGCAAAATATTCCTAATATTTTGACCTAGTTCAGCTCCGATCTGAAATTGAAACCACTGGAAATGGACCGTAAA